>CM075964.1:9242476-9371472 GCA_038048745.1 Coluber constrictor foxii
ACAGATATCCCTTGCCTGCATCCACTGATTTAAAGTCTTTTATTTATTTATTTATTTTATTTATTTATTTATTTATTTATTTTCCCTTACCTTTGCCTTCCTGTCTCAGTACAGGTCGTCCTTGATTTACAACGGTTTGTTTAGTGACCCTTCAACATTACAAGGGCACTGAAAAATGTGACTTTCGACCGTTTTTCACACTTATGACCTTTGAAGCATCCCCCCTGGTCACGTGATCAGAATTCAGACGCTTAGCAACCGGCTCATATTTATGACGGTTGCAATGTCCCTCCCCGGGGGGTGGGGGTGGAGGGGAGGGTCATGTGACCCCCTTTTGCAACCTTCTGCAACGATTCGCTTAACAACTGTGGCGAGAAAGGTCGTAAAATGAGGCAAAGCTCACTTCACCAACGTCTCACTGAACAACAGAAATTTGGGGGCTCAATTGTGTTCCTAAATCGAGGATGACCTGCCTTTTGTGTTACATTTGCCTTCCGGTCTAAATAGTGCAAAATGCAAAAGCATTGGAGCTCCATTTCATCTGTAGCTATGCTTTTCTGATAACCGAGCTCCATGTTTTGCTTCGGAGAACACCGTATTCTGTTTTTGTAATACAGAACGACGCTGTCCTTTTTGGAATTAATTTTTTGCCTCCTTGAACTTTAGAAAACTTTAGACTATTGTAACGCTCTCTACATGGGGCTCCCCTTGGGATGCACCTGGAGGCTCCAACTGGTGCAAAATGCGGCCGCGTGGGGGATTATGGGAGCGACGGGGCGCTCCCACGTGACACCTCTCCTGCGCGAGCTGCATTGGCTTCCGGTGGACTTCCGGTGCACTTCAAGGTGTTGGTGACCACCTTTAAAGCGCTCCATGGCTTAGGCCCGGGGTACTTAGGGGACCGCCTTCTGCCACCAATTGCCTCCCACCAGCCAATTCGCTCCCACAGAGGGGGCCTCCTCAGAGTGCTGTAAGCCAGACAATGTTGGGTGGCGACCCCCAGGGGGAGAGCCTTCAATGTGGTGGCACCTACCCTCTGGAACGATCTACCCCCAGAGATACGAACGATCCCAGACCTCCGGACTTTTCGTCGGGCCTTAAAAACTTACTTTTTTCAGTTAGCCGGGCTGGCCTGATTCCATGTTGGTTTTAAAGTTTGATACTGATTTTAATTGAAATGTTTTAAATTATGGGCCAAATTTTATTGAATGACTTTTAAAATTATTTTAACTTTTGTGTACAAGTGTTTTTACTTCGGCTGTTCACCGCCCTGAGTCCGAAAGGAGAAGGGCGGTATATAAATCTAATAAAAGAAAGAAAAGAAAGAAATGGCCGTCCAATTCTAACAACTCCCCGATATCCACTGTGGTGTGTCTTTTTGCAGGCGCGTCTGAATAACATAATCGCAGAAATAAAAACGAAAGACTTTGAAATTAGGGAGCACACCAAGAAACAGAGAGAAATTCAGAGACAGTAAGAACATTGTTTCAATGGGTTTGCTGGCATCCTATTGGGGGGCGTGGGGTGGCGTGGGGGAAGGAAGTTGATGCATCAAGCACGTACCTTCCGCCGTGCTTTAAAAAGATTCCTATTTCATCAGGCTGGTCTGGCTTAAACCTCCCCTTTATAATGGGGTTTTTAAATGTTTTATATGATTGGATTTTAAATTTTTCAGCCTAATCCTTTAATTTATCTTAACTATTTTTAACTTTTGTATGTTCTGTGTTTTATTTGGCTGTTCACCGCCCTGAGTCCCTTCGGGGGAGTAGGGCGGTATATAAATTCGATAAAATAAATAAATAAATCAATCTATGTTTTTACTTAAAGTATTTTGGGGGGGGCGGATTTCAGGATGAAAGAATTTGCCAAACTGTATGACGTCGTGCGGCACGAGAGGAACAAGTTGGTGAACCTTGTACACTGCGCTCGCCAGAAAACCAATGAAATTAAAGACAAAGTCAAAATGCTGGATAATGAGATGGAAATCCTGAGGAACAACGCTGTAATTAAAGAGAGGTGAGTATTCAGGTGAACAATTCACCTGAAAAATAATTTCAGAATGGAATAGACTAGAATAGAATAACAGGTCTTCTTGTCCAACCCTCCGCTTGAGCAGGAGACTCTACACCATTTCAAACAAACTTTTGTCCAGTCTGTTTTTGAAAGCCTCCAGTGATGGCGACCCACAACTTCTGAAGGCCACCTATTCCATTGGTTGATTGTTCTCATTGTCAGGAAATTTCCCCTTAGTTCTAGATTGCTTCTCTCCTTGATTCGTTTCCATCCATTGCTTCTTGTCCTGCCTTCAAGTGCTTTGGAGAATAGCTTGACTGCCTCTTTTTTGTGGCAACCCCTGAGATACGGGAACACTGTTATCATTTTCTTGATTTCTAGAAATAAGTTTTTTTAAAAAAAGAGTGCAAGTCTTTTCTTTTTGATATTCGCTTCTCAATTGTACTCTTTACCCTTTAAACATTGGATTAGATTATAGAATAGAATACAAAAATACAAAAGAAAATAGGAGGACAACAGCGGGGAGGGGAAGGAAAAAGAAAAATGGGGAGGGGCTGTGGAAAAGAGAAAAAAAAACCGGCATTGACTTCCGACTCTGTCATGCATAAAGCATTCACCTCACAACCTCAACTTTTTACTTTTCCATAATAATATAAACTCACCCTTTTCTATAACTACACAAATCCATCTAATGAGAAATATTCTTGTCAGGGATTTTACCTGAAATTCATACTAAAGAGGAATTAAATTCACATATTAACCGCAGCTAGAATTGTATTTGCACAAAACTGGGGAAGTGAAGAGATCCCTACTGAGGAGAAAGCGATTAGGAAAATATTAGAATGTGCAGAAATGAACAGATTAACGCTGGCAATTAAGGAGAAAGAACAAACAGAATATTGTATGATATGGGAATTATTTTATCAATGGTTAGAGAATAAAAATGGAAGTTGGAAATAAAGGAGGAGATTAAAGAAGAAAATAGAAAATACGTTAAGATAGAGATGTAAACAATACGATAATAGTATCAGGATTATTAGGATTATTATGCTTAATATTATTATTATATTCTTATTAGAAAATAAGAGGGAAAATAGAATAAGTGTGCAGTGCTCTATAGTGTCGTTTTGAAGGTAGGAGTTGAAACAGTTTATGTCCAGGATGTGAGGGGTCTGTAAATATTTTCACAGCCCTCTTTTTGACTCGTGCAGTATACAGGTCCTCCATGGAAGGCAGATTGGTAGCCATTGTTTTTTCTTCAGTTCTATTATCCTCTGAAGTCTCTGTCTGTCTTGTTGGGTTGCAGAGCCAAACCAGACAGTTATAGAGGTGTTTAAATGTTTATATTTAAAAAAAAGAAAAGAAAAACGTAAAAGAAAAATCCATCTAACCAGTAAAACCCCAAATCAAAGTTTCATAATCAAAGTTTCAGTTATACTCTTGACTTCCCCACTCCGCCCCAGATCCAATTCTGCTTCCGATAAATTCTTTATTTCCAGTGAAAAAAGTGAAATCGCTTATCTGCCTTTTTTCCAAAGAAAAAGATTTCTTTGCAATGAGAGGGGCAGGACCAGTTCTTTTACGTTTCAGGATAATAGCTGAAGAATTCCTCCTTTGGAGGAATGTTAGAATCCTCTAACATTCCTCCGAAGCTGATGAAGCCCCCTCGATCTCCGTAGGCTCCAGTTCCAGCTCGTCTTCCTCTGCAGATTCAGGCTTTGACAGGGTCAGGACACAAACTTTCATGGCCCTTTGATAATTTCCAAAGGGAGAACAAGGAGAACTTTGGATGTGAGAATGTAGGGAAAGATTTCTTGTTCGGATTAAGAAAATAAGGGAACAACCCCCCCCCTCCTGTTGTCTCTTTCCTATGAACGTCCGAGGAAATCCTCGCTGCACAAATTTGTTTTACTTCCTTTTAATTTGTCTTCCTTTCAGATGAAGAAGGCCAATAAAAGGGAAGTGGAGGATTCAGCACACTAGTTATATTATAATACAGTCAAAATGAGATCCAGAGGGAAATGGCTAATATACAGAGGGGTTATCAATTTTTCTTATCATGAAGATGATCTACCTCAAATGAAAAATGATGTCCTCTCATAGTGGAGTTTTGAGAAGTGAGGGCAACGACCCATTAGATGTTTGTCATGTACTGAAGGCTGGCAGATATCTTCCTTTTAATTATACCAGGAGGATGGACTCCCTTTTTTGTGTTTTCAAACATATAGGTAGTCCTCGATATATGACCACAATTGAGCCCAGAATTTTTGTTGCTAAGTGAAACATTTGTTAAGTGAGTTTTGGCCCATTCTGCGCCACAGTGGCACAGTGGTCAGAGTGCAGTACTGCAGGCTACTTCTGCTGACTGCCGGCTGACTGCAATTTGGCAGTTTGAATCTCACCAGGCTCAAGGTTGACTCAGCCTTCCATCCTTCCGAGGTGGGTAAAATGAGGATCCAGATTGTTGAGGGGCAACAGGCTGGTTCTGTAAACTGCTTAGAGAGGGCTGTAAAGCACTGTGAAGTGGTATTTAAGTCTTAAGTGCTATTGCTATTCTACAACTTTTCTTGCCAGAGTTATTAAGCGAATCACTGCAGTTGTTCGGTTATTAACACGGTCATTAAATGAATCCTGGTTTCCCCCTTGACTTTAAACGTCGCAAAAGGGGATCATGTGACACCCACCCTCCTGGGACACTGCGACTGCCATAAATACAAACCAGTTTTCGAGCATCCGAATGTAAATCTCGTAACCAAGGGTAATAAAGTGTGAAAAATGGTCCTAAATTACTTTTTTTCAGTGCTATTATAACTTTGAAGGGTTACAAAAGGAACTGTTGTACGTCAGGGACTACCTGTACAGTACTTTTGATGTAAGCTCTTCGTGCTGCAGTCTCCTGAAACAAATTGTGAACAAGGTTATTAAAAAGTAGTCAATTTATTCTCTTGATATTTAATAAGTACTGCATTCGATATACAGATAATCCTTGAGCCGGTCAGGATTGAACTGCTGAATTGCAGGCAACCGGCAGTCGGCAGAATTAGCCTGCAGTACTGCATTCTAAAGGGACGCAGTGGCTCAGCGGCTAAGACGCTGAGCTTGTCGATTAGAAGGTCGGCAGTTCAGTGGTTCGAATCCCTAGTGTTGCGTTATGGGGTGAGCTCCTGTTACTTGTCCCAGCTTCTGCCAACCAAGCAGTTTGAAAGCCCGTAAAAAATGGAAGTAGAAAAATAGGGACCACCTTTGGTGGGAAGGGAACAGCGTTCCGTGCGCCTTTGGCGTTGAGTCATGCCGGCCACATGACCATGGAGATGTCTTCAGACAGTACTGGCTCTTCAGCTTTGAAACGGAGATGAGCACCGCCCCGTAGAGTCAGGAACGACTAGCACACATGTCCGAGGGGAACCTTTACTTTTACCTTACTGCATTCTAACCATCGCGGTGCCACCGCGGCTCTGATGTTTCCGTTGCCTTTTAGAAAACTGCAAAAATATCAGATGAAGTACGCCAACAACGTTGCGATCAAGGACAGCATTCAGAGCGATGTTTGCAAGGTTTATCAGACCGTCCAGGATATGAAGGAGAAGCGGGAGCAGCAGCTGATGGACGTCGAACGGCTGACCAACACGCTCACCCGGATTGAGGAGGAAATGGTCCAGTTGCGTAAGACATACGAGAAGGCTGTCCAGAGACGAAATGAAAGGTATGGAAGCGGGACCTCGAATGCCTTCGCTGGCAGAGTTATACAAGGAGTCAATTTGTTTGGAGATGGAACAAAAACAAAGAATAAAAAAAGAGCAGCCATTTTGTTTTCAATTATTTTGATTCCCAGAAGCGGGTTGATATTCTAGCCAATACCCCGAAATTATCCCTAAATATACAAAATGTAAAGAAAGAGAAAAATAACACCTTATAACTAATATATCTTTGAGTTTACTGACAATAAATATACTGTTAAAACAAGTACCATGTTTCCCCGAAAATAAGACCCTGTCTTATATTTTTTTGAACCCTGAAATAAGCGCTTGGCCTTATTTCCGAGGAGATCTTATTATTTTGGGGCGCATGGAGCAAGATGGGGCTTCTCTTGCCGTCTTACCTGATTTCCAGCTCTGTCTCTCTAACCCTAACCAGAGGAAATGGCCGGGACCGGCTGTATTTTCAGGGCGGGCTTATTTTAGCGCATGCACTCAAAAGCCCGTTTGGGCTTATTATCAGGGGAGGTCTTATTTTCAGGGAAACACGGTAGTCCTCGACTTACGACCACAACCGAGCCCCAAATTTTAGTTGTTAAGCGAGACATTTGTTAAGTGAGTCTTGCCCCATTTTACGACATTTGTTGCCACAGTTGCTAAGCGAATCACTGCAGTTATCAAGTTGGTAACCCAGTTGTTAAGGGAATCTGGCTCTCCCCATTGATTTTGCTTATCAGACGGTCGCAAAAGGCGATCGCGTGACTCCGGGATGCTGCAGCCGTCATAAATATGAGTCAGTTGCCAAGCTGATGTGACCCTGAGGAGGCTGCAAAGGTTGTAACTGTGAAAAATGGTCGTTAGTCATTTTATTGAGCGCCGTTGTAACTTTGAACAGTCATTAAATGAACCGTTGTAAGTCGAGGACAGGGAATCAGATCCTTTGTAATATACTTTTACAGTCCGTCCTTTCCTTTGGATTTCATTACAGTGGCGTTCAGCTCATCGAGCGCGAAGAAGAAGTGTGTATTTTCTACGAAAAAATAAACATTCAGGAAATGATGAGCCGGAACGGCGATATCGAGATCAATGTGATGGATGAGAAAATACGCTATCTCAAACTGAAGATGATCGAGAAGAAGAGGCAGATTGAATTATCCGTCAAAATGTTGCCGACCAAGAGGACTCTCGACGCTGATTTAGTGGTCCTTCAAATTCAGGTATGCAAGCGAAGAAGACACATTTTCCCCACCTGGATTTTTGTTTTAAGCTAGCATTTCTCCATCCGATAACTGCGTTAGAGAGGCTTCCTCTTGGTTGAGCTTCTCATAATCTCTGCAGAGTTAGCACTCAGAATGAACGTGACCAGGGGTGGGGCTGCTGGGGGTTCTCAGGAGTTCGGGAGAACCTCTAGCTAAGATTCTGTGTAGTTTGGAGAACCCCCAAATCCCACTCCTGGCTGGCCTTGCCAACCCCACCCCTCCCAGGAGTCCCCATGTAGCCTATTTTGGATGCAAGAAAGGGCAGGGCGTGTACAGTGGCTCGGGGAGGGCAAAAGCGCTCCATGGCTTAGGACCAGGGTACTTACGGGACCGCCTTCTGCCGCCAATTGCCTCCCACCGGCCGGTTCGCTCCCACAGAGTGGGCCTCCTCAGGGTGCCGTCAGCCAGACAATGCCGGCTGGCGACCCCCAGGGGGAGAGCCTTCTCTGTGGCAGCCCCTACCCTCTGGAATGATCTTCCTCCAGAATTGAGAATTATCTCCGACCTCCGGACGTTTCGTCGGGCCCTGAAGACGCATCTTTTTCAACTTGCCGGTTTAGCCTGATCCCTGCTGCATTTTTAGAATTTTTTAAAATTTTAAAATTTTTAATGTTTGTAGCGTTGCTGCATTTTAATATTTTGGTTTTAATTCTCAGCCTCATGTATATGTGTTTTAATTTTTAACTTTTATGTATTGAATTTTTATTTCGGCTGTTCACCGCCCTGAGTCCGTAAGGAGAAGGGCGGTATACAAATCTAATAAATAAATAAATAAAAAAATAAAAAACTGGGCTACCCGAAGCTCAGGAAGGGCCTCCAGAACCTGGGGAGGCCATTTTTGTCCTCCCAGAGGCTCAAGGAAAGCCTTTGGAGCCTGGGGAGGGCAAAAAACAAGTCTGCCGGGCCTACCAGAAGTCGGGAAACGGTCTGTTTCCAGCCTCTAGAGGGCCTCTGGGGGTTGGGGGAGACTGTTTTCGCCCTCCTTAGGCCCCAAGAAAGCCTCTGGAACTTGGGGAGGGTGAAAAACAGACCTACCGGGCCTACCAGAAACATTTTTGCCATCGTGTGCAAAAAGCAGGGAGAGCGCGGGGGGGACTCAAGCGCACATGCATGGGGGGTCGGGGCATGGGGGGCATTAAATAATGGGTGTGGCCACACACGTGTGCGACACCCACCCACCCCACGCTCCCCCCGCTTTTCGCACACGACGACAAAAAGGTTAGCCATCACTGCAATGGGGGAATGTGCCGGTACCAGACCAGCTTGGCTCGTTTCCAAGGTGCGTGCATTGTGATGAGGCCGAATACACACACACTGAACAGGAAGGAAATGGGTAAATGAGACAATTGAGCTGACTGGCACTTTCTCAGCCAGCCAGCCGGCCTCTCCACTTCCCTTCCCATTGCCAGGTCAAATTTAAGAAGGCATTTTTAAGAAGTGGGAAGTCTAGAGGCCAAATCATGTGACGGATGACTGAGGGAACTAGGTATGTCCAGTCTAATGAACAGAAGGACTATGGGTGATGTGATAGCAGCGTTCCGGTATCTCAGGGGCTGCCACAAAGAAGAGGGAGTCCAGCTATTCTCCAAAGCCCCTGAGGGTAGAACAAGGAGCAACGGATGGAAACTAATCAAGGAGAGAAGGCAACCGAAAACTGAGGAGGAATTTTCTGACAGTGAGGACAATTAACCTTTGGAAATAAGGAGAAACGTCCTAACAGTGAGAAGAATCAATCAGTGGGACAGCTTGCTTCCAGAAGTTGTGGGGGCTCCGTCACTGGAGGGTTGAACAATTAAAAGTTCTCACAACAGTGAGAACAATTAATCAGTGGAACGGCTTGTCTCAAAGGTGCTTTTTCTGGGACTTGTTTTTCTTCTAAAGACATTTCACTTCTCATCCAAGAAGCTTCTGATAGGATATAGAATAGAGTAGAGTAGAGTAGAGTAGAGTAGAGTAGAGTAGAGTAGAGTAGAATAGAATAGAAGAATAGAAGAGAATAGAATAGAATAGAAGAGAAGAGAAGAGAAGAGAAGAGAAGAGAAGAGAAGAGAAGAGAAGAGAAGAGAAGAGAAGAGAAGAGAAGAGAAGAGTTGGAAGGGACCTTGAAGGTCTTCTAGTCCAACCCTCTGCTTAGACAGGAAACCCTATACCATTTCAGACAAATGGCTATCCAACATCTTCTTAAAAACTTCCAGTGTTGGAGCGTTCACAGCTTCTGGAGGCGAGTTGTTCCACTGATTAATTGTTCTAACTGTCAGGAAATTTCTCCTTATTCTAAGTTGCTTCTCTCCTTGATGAGTTTCCACCCATTGCTTCTTGTCCTGCCCTCAGGTGCTTTGGAGAATAGCTTGACTCCCTCTTCTTTGTGGCAGCCCCTGAGATATTGGAAGACTGCTATCATGTCTCCCCTGGTCCTTCTTTTCATTAAACTAGACATACCAGGTTCCTGCAACCGTTCTTCATATATTTTAGCCTCCAGTCCCCTCATCATCTTCATTGCTCTTCTCTGCACTCTTTCTAAAGTCTCCACATCTTTTTTACATTGTGGCAACCAAAACTGGATGCCAAGTGTGGCCTTACCAAGGCATTATAAAGTGATATTAACACTTCACGTGACCTTGATTCTATCCCTGTTTATGCAGCCTAGAAACTGTGTTGGCTTTTTTGGCAGCTGCTGCACACAGATGGCCCCTATTTAAATTGTTTATTTATTCAGCTTTAAATATAAATCGTTCCATTCCCCACTATCCTGTGAACCTCTAGAATTAGAACTTGGTGCCCCACAGGCTGCGGTTCTGGAAAAGCTAGTTTTTGGAGGATGTCCTTTGAACAAGAGAGGAAACCTCTGCAATTGTGGTGAATAAATCTTTGCTCCGTGAATCTTAGAGCAGGATTTGTTCTTTCTTGTTCAGAAGAAAAACTCTTTAAGTTCCTTATTTGAGCTTTCATTTAAAAAAAAAACCACGAAGTTGTCGGGTGTTATGATCCGTTGTCTAGAAACCATTCTAATATAAGCCTAAATGTACTTTCACTCCTATTGCTGTCAAACAATGGGTCAGATCAACCAAACGATTCTACAGAAGACAAACTCTGTTTTGGTTTTAATCCTCGCTTTAAATAGTCAAGAACGGCTCGATTGTGGACAATTCCTTAAATATGAGCCAGCGGTATCTTGTTGCAGCTGCCAAATAAGTTAACACAGTTCTAGGCTGCGTTGTAGAATCAAGATCACGTGAAGTGTTAATACCACTTTAGAATGCCTTGGTAAGGCCACACTTAGAATACGGCATCTAGTTTTGGTCACCATATTATGGAAAAGATGTTGAGATCCTGGAAAGAGTGCAGAGAAGAGCAACAAAGATGATTAGGGGACTGGAGGCTAAAACATATGAAGAACGGTTGCAGGAACCTGGTATGTCTAGTTTAATGAAAAGAAGGACTAGGGAAGACATGATAGCAGTCTTCCTATATCTCAGGGGCTGCCACAAAGAAGAGGGAGTCAAGCTATTCTCCAAAGCACCAGAAGGCAGGACAAGAAGCAATGGATGGAAACTAGTCAAGGAGAGAAGCAACTTAGAACTAAGGAGAAATTTCCTGACAGTGAGAACAATGAATCAGTGGAACAACTCGCCTCCAGAAGTTGTGAATGTTCCAACACTGGAAGTTTTTAAGAAGACGTTGGATAACCATTTGTCTGAAGTGGTGTAGGGTTTCCTGCCTAAGCAGGGGGTTGGACTAGAAGACCTCCGAGGTCCCTTCCGACTCTTTTATTCTGCTGTCAGATCTTACCACTAAACAACAAAAATATTGCAGACTGTCTTCCTGTGGGGACCTTCCTTTCTTTGTGAAAATGCATGCTTGCTCCTGACCTTATCAGCAAATGGCAATTTTTTTTCCCCTAGGGCATTTTTTAAAAAATTCATTCCTGTATTAAGTTTTTACTTTGGACCAGTGGGGATATTCAGCCGGTAGTGGCGACCTGCGGGTGAGGGTGTCCTCCCCATCCGCCCCGACGCTATGCCATCCTATTTAGCCGCGTTTTCTAAGCTGCGCGCGCTCACATTTTCGGTGCGTGGCGAACCAGTGGTAAAATTATGGGAAACTCACCCCTGCTTTGGACCTATTTTTTATGGTATCAAAAAGTCTGAACGGCTAAACTGAAATGCAAAGCTGCAGCTCTACTTGTTCGTTTGTTTTAATCAGCCAAAGGTTAAGCTCCATTGACGATTTATGAAGCAAATGAAATGTTTGCTTTGGTTACCATCTTCCTCTAAACACATTCCTTATTTATTGGCTGCACAACCTTTGAACAGTCATGTTTTCTCTGGCAAAAGATGTTAACAAAGCGTACTGCCATGGGCCTAGGGCAGGGGTCAGCAATCTGCGGCTCTGGAGCTGCATGCGGCTCTTTGGGCCCTCTATTGTGGTTCCCACCACTGGCTGGCCCCGCCCGTCACTCTCCCCTCCCAGTCACTCCTCGCCTGGCCTGAGAAGGTAAGGGTGATGGCGGGGGATGGAGAAGCGGCCAGGGGAGATACAGAGAGAGGGGGAGAGAGAGAGATACAAAGAAAGAGGGAGAGGAGGAAGGGAAGGAGGGGGAGAGAGAGAGAGAGAGAGAGAGAGATGTCAAAATATTTTGTAGTTCTAGTGTTTTTTAACAACTGGTTCTCTGCTCTAATGACCGGCTGGGTAGGTGTGGCTAGTGGGGGTCATGTGACTAGTGGAAGTGAGTGACATCGAGTTGGCCACACCCACCCAGGTTTTGTGGCTCCCGATGTTTTCTTCTCTGTGGGGAAATGGGTCCAAACGGCTCTTTGAGTATTTAAGGTTGCAGACCCCCTGGCCTAGGGGCCATGACTTTCGGTACACCCCATAGCTGTGTTTTTATTTACCCACTTAACCTACTTGATATCTTGAACTGTTTGCAGTGCAATTTAAAATTGAGAGCTTAATTCGGCATTTTTAAAGGCAAGTGAAGTGCACCGTTTCAAATGAACCGCAGTTAAAAGCTTTTCAGAAATATGGATTTTCAAGGCTTCTTTGAAAGTTCAGAAAGGACCTTCAATTCTGCAGAAGGCTTTCAAAAGCTTCACCAGCAACAAATGAATAGTTGCAGAAAGTGGCTATGTTTAGTCTTATGAAGATCAGGACTAGGGAAGAATGATAATAGTCTTTCAATATTTGAGGGGCTGTCACAGAGAAGAGGGAATCAAGCTATTCTCCAAAGCACCTGAGGGCAGGACAAGAAGCAACGGGTGGAAATTAATCAAGGAAAGAAGCAACTAAGAACTGAGAAGGAATTTCCTGACAGTGAGGACAATGAACCAGTAGAAAAGTTTGCCTTCGGAAGTGGTGGCTGCTCCATCACTAGAAGAGACTTTAAAGAAGTTTAAGAATAATGCATTCAGTTTTGGTTGCCACAATGTGAAAAAGATGTTGAGACTCAGAGTGCAGAGAAGAGCAAACCAAGAGGATTAGGGAAGCTGTTCCACTAGTTCAGTGTTTCCCAAACTTGACCCTTTGAAGATGTATGGACTTCAACTCCCAGCATTCCTCAACCAGCCATACTGTCTGGGGAATTCTGGGAGTTGAAGTCCATGCACCTTAAAATAGCCAAGTTTGGGAAACACTGCACTAGTTAATTGTTCTGTCAAGAAATTTCTCCTTAGTTCTAAGTTGCTTCTCTCTTTGATTAGTTTCCATCCATTGCAGAGAAGAGCAAGCAAGATGATGAGGGGACTGGAGGCTAAAATATATGAAGAACGGTTGCTGGAACTGGATATGCCTAGTTTAATGAAGAGAAGGCCTAGGGGAGACATGATAGCAGTCTTCCAATATCTCAGGGGCTGCCAACAAAGAAGAGGGAGTCAAGCTATTCTCCAAAGCCCCTGAGGGCAGAACAAGAAGCAATGGGTGGAAACTAATCAAGGAGAGAAGCAACGTAGAACTAAGGAGAAATTTCCTGACAGTGAGAACAATGAATCAGTGGAACTACTTGCCTCCAGAAATTGTGAATGCTCCAACACTGGAAGTTTTTAAGAAGAGGTTGAACAAACACTTGTCTGGAAGAGTATAAATTCTCCTGCGTGAGTAGGAGAATCTCCTGAGTTGTGCCAAGGGGTGTCAAGCCTTCTTGGAACAGTTGAAAGGATTACGTTCTGGACTGGAGATAAATGAAATCATCTATCTTTGGCCTACAACACAGTCCTTGCAACCATTGCAAGAAGCCTCCTCACCCATTTGCATCACTCAAGTGAACTCTAAGGACACAAGCGGCCTCAATGACTCTAAAAGGAGGCAAACGACCAGCTGTCTGCAAGGAGTGTAAATCCTTCCGTTCCCCCACCATCCAGTCAGAGCTGAAGAAGCCTCTTGAATCAGAAGGGAAACGTCTTCAAAAGAAAAAAACCAGAAAGTCCAGTTGCCTCTTGAAAAAAGCACAACCATGACTTGGACGGCTGAGAATCTCCGTAGACTTTGGCAGTGAGTTTTTACTGAGTCGTTTCATCAATGCGCTCTGGATATAATGTACAGGATGGCAAGGACCAATGACAGCCTAGGCCATCATTGTATCTTGCTGTACCTGCCTCACATTTTAAGCGTTCGCTGAAACGATAAACCATATCCTGTTATTTGGAGGTACATGCACTATTTTTCCACTTAACACTTTGCATTTTGTGGCATGGAGTGTCCTGTTTGCCTGTTGTGGATCGTCACAAGCATTTGTCATTTTCCTGAAAGGCGGCTGTCCAGCCAATTTTTAAAACAAAATGTTCTCGGGAAGGGACATCATTTTTATTAACCTTATTTTCCCACAGTAGTTGTCGCTTTCCCTTTTAAGTGGTTTTGCTGAGGTTCTAATTTTTTTGTGGGGGGTGATGTTTACACCTTTTTCCTGTGATGCAAGTTAACTGCTGAGAACAGGAAGCGAGTGAATGGTGTAACTTTGCAAGAAAAAAAGGGAAAAAAAGAGAAGTGGTAGCTCCAGAGAATGAATCACCTGCTGATTCTTTTGAGGAAATGTTCATTTTTGTGGCTGAGGCCAGTTTTCTTAGAATTTGTTGTGCCTAAAAAAAAACAACCCAAAAAACAAAACCAAAAAGAAAGAAAAAAAGAACACACAGAGATAGACAGAAAGAGAAAGAGTGAGAGAGAAAGAAACAAAAAAGAAAGAGGGAGAAAGGGAAAGAAAGAGAGAGAGAGAGAACTAAAGAGAAAGGGAGAGAAAGAGAGAAAGAAAAAGAGAAAAGGAAAGAAAGAAAGAACGAGAAAGAGAAGAAAGAAAGAAAAATAAAGAGAAAGGGAGAGAGAGAGAAAGACAAAGAAAAAGTGAGAAAGGAAAAGAAAGAAAGGGAGAACGAGAAATAGAAAGAGAGAGAAAGAGAAAGAAAAATAAAGAGAAAGGGAGAGAGAGAAAGACAAAGAAAAGTGAGAAAGAAAAAGAAAGGGAGAGCAAGAAATAAAAAGAAAGAAAGAAAGAGAGAGAAAAATAAAAATAAAGAGAAAGGGAGCGAGAGAGAGAGAAAGACAGAAAGAAAAAGAGAAAAGGAAAGAAAGAAAAAGGGAGAGCAAGAAAGAAAGCGAGTGAGAGAAATAAAGAGAAAGGGAGAGAGAGAGACAGACAGAAAGAAAGAAAAAAGGGAGAAAGAAAAAGAAAAAGAAAAATAGAAATAAAGAGAGAGAAAGGGAAAGAGAGAGAAAGAAAGAAAAGAAAAGAAAGAGGTTAGGTCCAATTAGTCTGTAATGGAGAATCTTTAATTGTTCTAGTATTTTATTTTGCAACGATAACGAATACAAATGCTGCCTTCCCAAACCAACTGCTTAGGATCCCTTTGTTGATGTATTTATTTTTTAACAGTTTTCACAGTGCAAGGACAAAATTAAAAGCCTGGAGAAGCTGTTTACTGACCCGGATCGAGAAAACAGAGTAAGAGCCTTGCCAGGAAAGGACCCCTCCATCCAAGAGCTCTTCAAAAAGATAGAGGAGGTAATATCCATCCCGCCAGAAAAAACCCTCACAGCAAATAACCGTGTTTCCATATTAACTGGATTTTTTTTTTTTAAAAAAAGAGAGAGTGGGGGTGGGGAGAGACTTTGACAAATGCATAAAATCAGGGGTGGGATTCAGAATTTTTTACTAACGGTTCTGTGGGTGTGGCTTAGTGGGCGTGGCATGGCTTGGTGGGCGTGGCAGGGGAAGGATACTGTAAAATCTCCATTCCCACTCCACTCCAGGAGAAGATTACTGCGAAATCCCCATTTCCTCCCGATCAGCTGGGACTCGGGAGGCAGAGAATAGATGGGGGTGGGGCCAGTCAGAATTTTTACTACCGGTTCTCCGAACTACTCAAAATTTCCGCTACCAGTTCTCCAGAACTGGTCAGAACCTGCTGAAACCCATCGCTGCATAAAACCCACAAAACCCCTTCCAAAAAACAATACAATATTTCCGTGCCCTATCTTCCCACTGGATTTTCGCACACACACCCATGACATCAGCTAGCATGGATGACATTACCTAGTTTGGTAACAAAACGTTTGCAAGAAATCCAGAGTTCAGAGACCTCCCCCGCTCCCCCCCGGACTTAAATGATGGGGCTCCTGTACATCTCCCACTTTTTCCACCCATAATCCCAACACAGACGGGTGAATCAGAGAGTCAAAAGGCGGGCACTTGGCATTCCCCCCCATCACTGCAGACTCCCCAACTTCCATTTCATTTTCCAGGGGAAATTAGGATACCCCCCCCCCCCAAAAATTGGGTCTTTGGTTAGAGGGATGCTATTGTTTTTAAAAAAAGCGAAAGCAGAAGAAGGTCATGATTGGAACATGGCTAAAAGTTAGGCTTCTTCCCGATTATTAAAGCACACAATGTAGGAGAATGGAATGGAATAGAGAATGGAATATGGAATGGAATATGGAGTGGAGTGGAGTGGAGTGGAGTGGAGTGGAGTGGAGTGGAGTGGAATAGAATAGAATAGAATAGAATAGAATAGAATAGAATAGAATAGAATAGAATAGAATAGAATAGAATAGAATAGAATAGAATAGAATAGAATAGAATAGAATAGAATAAAGAAAATATGGAATGGAATGGAATAGAATAGAATAGAATAATAAAATAGAATAGAATAAGAAAAAATAAGAATAGAATTAGTATTTATCTGCTTTTATACAGACTAGACTAGACTAGATTAAACTAGACTAGAAAATAGAATTTATCGGCTTTTTATGTTCCCTTTTTATACAGTTGGAAATTCATCTGACTCGGAAAGAGGAAAGACTGCTGGAAAAGGAATTTATTTTTGAGCAAGTCTCCCGAATGACGGAGAAAATCAGCGTCAAAGCAGAAAGCGGCAAGGAGGAGACATTAATCCTGGCTAAAAAGGTAGGATGATCACAATTCGGTTAGATGACGGTTAGTTATCTATACAGGCGGTCCTTGACTTAACGGCCACAATTGAGTCCAAAATTTACCTCAGGCATTGGTTAAGTGAGATTTGCCCCATTTTACAACCTGTCTTGTCACAGTTGTTAAGCAAATCACCATTGTTCTTAATGGCCGGATGCCCTTCCCGTCGCCAGTGCGGAGTTTTGTTCAGCAGATACATTCTCATTGTGCCCAGAGAGAGAAAGATCTGCCTCCACCTAGGATTGAACTCACAACCTCCTGATTGTGAGGCGAGAGCTCCACCTCTAGGCCACGGCAACGCTCACTGAACAACCATTTGACTGGGGTGATAAAAGGTCTCCAGTCTTAAGTGTTGGGGGGGGGGTTGGACTAGAAGACCTCTGAGGTTCCTTCCAGCCCGTAGGATTCCACCTTCTCTGTTGCTCTGATTCCTTCCAGATGAACGTGCTGCAGGAGAAAATAAAGAGCACCACGCAGAAGATCATGGCTCTCATTGCGGAGCTGTCCATGCGTCAGGCCTTCGCCATTAAGCTGCAGCAAGAAATGCGGGATAAAGAGCAGACCATCCTGTGCATCGTCTCCCGACTGGCGAAAGGTCTTCCTCCGCCAAAAGAAATCGAACAGGACTGGCTCAGGGTGCTGCGGGATGAAAAAATGCACGAGATAGCAAGCGAAGCCAGAGCTAAAGTGAGCCTCTCAACAGGAATGGAATGGAATGGAATGGAATGGAATGGAATGGAATGGAATGGAATAGAATAGAATAGAATAGAATAGAATAGAATAGAATAGAATAGAATAGAATAGAATAGAAAATATGGAATGGAATGGAATGGAATGGAATGGAATGGAATGGAATAGAATAGAATAGAATAGAATAGAATAGAATAGAATAGAATAGAATAGAATAGAATAGAATAGAATAGAATAGAATAGAATAGAATAGAATAGAATAGAATAGAATAGAATAGAATAGAAAATATGGAATGGAATGGAATGGAATGGAATGGAATGGAATAGAATAGAATAGAATAGAATAGAATAGAATAGAATAGAATAGAATAGAATAGAATAGAAAATATGGAATGGAATGGAATGGAATGGAATGGAATGGAATGGAATGGAATGGAATGGAATGGAATGGAATAATAGAATAGAATAGAATAGAATAGAATAGAATAGAATAGAAAATATGGAATGGAATGGAATGGAATAGAATAGAAAATATGGAATGGAATGGAATAGAATAGAATAGAAATTATAAGAGTAACTGGCTAGGTGGCTCAGTGGCTAAGACACTGAGCTTGTCAGTTAGGTTGGCAGTTCAGCGGTTCGAATCCCTAGTACAGGTCTCCTGCGTGATCCCTTCCAACTCTTTTAAGAGTAGAATAGGAATAGGAATGGGAATGGGAATGGGAATGGGAATAGGAATAGGAATAGAATAGAAATTAGAACAGCTTATTTTACAAAAAGCTCCATTCCTGGAAGTATCTCAACAGAGCAGAGCAGAGCAGCAGGGAAACTAATCTACATTCATCTTACTACTAATACATGTAGTCCTCGACTTACGACCACAATTGAGCCCAAAATTTCTGTTTTGGCCAGCAAAGTGCTGCAGGAGGCTGTCCAGGCTGAAAACGGTCTGCATGGGAGCTGCACACACACACACACCCGTGCTCCCATTTTTGCCAGTAAAGTGTTGCAGAGGGCCATCCGGGCTGAAAACGGGCCACATGGGCTCCACACACGCCCCCCCCCCATGTCCATTTTGGCCAGCAAAGTGCTGCAGGAGGCTGTCCAGGCTGAAAACGGGCCACATGGGGGCCACACATGCCCCCGTGCCCTGTTTTGGCCAGCAGAGTGCTTCAAGCCGTCCAGGCTGAAAATGAGCCGTGCACAGCCTCCCCCACCCCCCATTTTGGCTGCCAGAGGCTATTGCTATTTCCCAGCCGGCCCCATGGGCCGGAGTTAAGCAACCCACAGGCCTTGAGTTTAACACCCCTTCTCTAACAGGTCATTGCCTTTTAGCCTGTGGCTCTGAACAAATTTAACTGAGACCTAATATTCTGTTTCTATAGCAGGCCCTGGAAGAAGAACAGGCTGCCCTGCCAACAGCCATCCACACTACGGCTGAGCAGCGTCCCAACGCCTACATTCCCGATGACGAAAACGTCCTCCCGCTACCGAGGCCTTACGGGGCGCTGGCGCCGTTCAAACCGAGCGAGCCCAGCGCCAACATGAGGCACATCAGGAAGCCAATCGTGAAACCGATAGAAATCTGAGCGGCTCAACATCTGTTGAAGGAGAACACTTCTCGCTCCGAGAAACTGTCTTTGTTTTTCATTCGATTAAAAGACGTTCCCGGGATGATAAGGGGCAGGCATGAAAATATATCATTTAGTAGCTCCAGGAATGTTTTTCTTTTTTTGAAAGCTCCGGAAATATGTAATAAAATAAAGGTTGGGGAAAAAAATATTGAAAAATACTTGCAATTTCTTTGTTGTTGTTGTTAGTCACGAAGTCACGTCCAACCCATTGCAACCCCATGGTCTGTCACTGCATTCTGTGTATTTGCTATGCTGGCTGGAGAATTCTGGGAGTTGAAGTCCACAAGTCTTAAATCTGCCAAGTCTGAAGACCTCTGATTTAACAACTGCAGGAATTCACTTAACAATTGTGGCAAGAAAAGTCGTAAAATGGGGAAAAATTCACTTAAATGTCTCACTAAACAACTGCGGGCTCAATTGTGGTCATAAGTCAAGGACTACCAGTACAGCAGAATGTTGAAATGAATATGCTAAAGTTTAGCTCTATTGCAAGAGCATCCAAACATCAAAATGACAGCCACAATGTAGGTTAAATCCACATTAAGAAGGAGATGGATCTTAAAAACGCTAAGAGTTTGTATGGTTTGGGAAGTTATCTTGATTTTTTTGCTTCGTGTAAGAAGCCTGTTCTCCTTGTGGTACATTTAAAGAATTAGAAAATACACACAAAATCTCCGACACCAATACAATAAATAAAGACATCAAAGCCTCATCCCAAATCTATACATTTATTTCCATTTACAGAAAAGGTTTGGTTTCTCAATGGCAATATTTTATAGTACCTTGTTCATGCTCGTATTATCTCATATATACACAATACAATAGCTGCCAGCTCTTTATTGCCCCTTATTCAATCTTGTAGGTAAGAATTTAAATGCTAACGTCGGCACATTTTATGCCAACATTTAATCTTGATTATTTAATCGTATCTTTGCAATTGCTCAGAAGCGCAATTGCTTTGGGGGAGGCGGGGCGGCTCAGTGGCCTATTCTGTTAACAAATCAATACTACGTTGAATTCAGATTCAGTTTATTCTTGTAACGTTACAGCGAGACGACTCCCGTTCGTTTTAATATTGGATTATAAAAAAATTATTTCAGAAGATTTCAATGCACCTATTATAACGAGGCAAAAAACATTTGAAGCTCGGACTCTATTCTGAATTCCAAAACACCCTTTTTTCTAATTCAAAAAAAAGTTTTGGAACAGGCAATTTCCATGTGAGGTTTGAAAATGAAAAAAATAATAATCCTGTTTCAAGTTCAAAAGCATCTGAATGTAAAATATTTAATTTGCAAATCCCAGTAGTAGGCCGTTATTAAAAGCCGGTTCATTACAATGAATTCTAGTCATCAGTACACAGAAGTGGTGATATTTCTTTTCGGATATACTATTACAGCTTCCTATCAGTGTCTTCTCTGGAATTCAGTTGCAAATATGCTAAAAGGCACAACAAAATTCAGACGCTACTGGAATCATAATTTTGTCTTGCTCGTTAAATAAGTTAAAGGCCTAAGAGCATTGTAGTGTGTTTCAATGCCACTTCTTCAACCAATCTTGCATTCATGTTGGTTTCTTCCAGAGACGCTGCCCAGCCTAGGAAATGATCGTGCAGAGAAATATTAATATGATGGGATGGAGGTTGATCAATGGTGTCATTAGTAAAACGAAAACTGCTAGTTTCGGATTGCAATTTCAGATTGCAAATAGCAATAGCGCTTACATACCGCTTCACAGCCCTCTCTAAGCGCTTTACAGAGTCAGCCTATTGCCCCCAACAATTTGGGTCCTCATTTTACCCACCTCGGAAGGATGGAAGGCTGAGTCAACCTTGAGCCAGGTGAGATTCGAACTGCCAAACTGCAGGCAGCCGGCAGTCAGCAGAGGTAGCCTGCAGTACTGCACTCTAACCACTGCGCCACCGTGGCTCATGCAGTATATCATAGACTTTAAATACGATTATAATCTAAACCAGGGGTCAGCAACCCACCGCTCTGTAGCTGCATGTGGCTCTTTCATCCCTCTGCTGCGGCTCCTTATTGCAGGTCAGCTCCACAATTGGAGCTCCTTTTGGTTAGGACAGGTAGAGGAAAAAGGATGCCGCGCTAGAAGGCAACTCTATGGTGTGGGAACTGATTTTCGGTCAACAGAGGAAAAAGGACGTCGTGCTAGGAGGAGACTATGATGTGGGAACTGGACTTCCGGTTGGCTCCAGAATTGAACGGGGGCTTCCGGTTAGGACCTTCGTGGCTCTTTGGGTGTTTAAGGTTGCCGACCCCTTAACCAAGATAAACTTGGTTAAGCTACAATAAAACAGAAGGAGATAGGCTTACCTTGACGTTCCATCTCTACTATGGTAGTCACCAAATAGTTAAGCGGGAGAAACTCAATCGGGGTCGATATTCTGTCCGTAAATGGTATATTGTACTGCAAACGACAATGCATTCCAGCATTGAATGGCTATAATTTAACTCCCATGTTTCAAGGAATTCAGAGTTTAGAAGAATCAGAAGCAAAGTTGTTTTAATGAAACAACTTTGTTTCTTTTTAATGAAAAGAAAGAAGGACTAGGGGCGGTACGACAGCAAGTGTTCCAATATTTGGGGGACTGTCACAAAGAAGAAGGGGTCAAGCTGTTCTCCAAAGCACCTGAGGGCAGGGCAAGAGGCAACAGATGGAAACTAATCAAGGAGAGAAACAACCTAGAAATAAAGAGAAATTTCCTGACAATCAGAACAATTAATCAGTGGAACGACTTGCCTCCAGAAGTTGTGGTGCTCAGTGGATACCCAGTGATGGGTTTCAAAATTTTTTACTACCAGTTCTGTGGGTGTGGCTTGGTGGGTGTAGCATGGCTTGGTGGGCATGGCAGGGGAAGGATACTGTAAAATCTCCATTTCCTCCCGATCAGCTGGGACTCGGGAGGCAGAGCATAGATGGGGGCAGGGCCAGTCAGAATTTTTACTACCGGTTCTCCGAACTCCTCAAAATTTCCCCTACCGGTTCTCCAGAATTGGTCAGAACCTGCTGAAACCCAACCCTGTTATTGTAAACATATTAAACCTACTGGAGATTTCAACTCCAAAAAAAGCTAAGGTGGGAACACTCACCTCACTCCAATATTTTTCTGTTCTTCAGACCAAGGCTGAAATGCTCCGAAGTTTGCTACCAATTCGCTGTGCGTGCGCATATGCGATTTGCACCAAACGTGTGTTTGTGCGCATATGCGCACCACAGGCGCTACCGCCCAGCGCTGAAAAAGGAGGCTTAAGAAGCCTTTTCTAAGATAAGTAGAACAGCGAAGGGGGAGGAACAGCTGTGTCGCACAATTTAGATTCACTAAAAAGCAGGATTCGTCCGAACTGGTAGCATTTTTTTATCAGCGGTTCTTGTGAACCGGTCCAAACCGGTAATATTTCATCCCTGCTTCAGACCCTGGAGGTCAGATTTTTTTTTTTAGAAAAAGGGACGGGAACAAACTAGCCCATATTCTCGACAGGGGATCAAGCTTTTTTACCTGTTCACTGCTGAGTTTCTCAAACAAGAGTTTCACATAATTTCTTGCAATAGCACTGTTGCTTAAAGAATGGTTCCATAGCTGGCAAACTTTGCAACCAATTGCCTGCATGATCAAAATAAGAAGGGAGACAGAGATTACACTCCGAAAGATAGATTTTAAACCAGAGATGTTCGTCCTAGGAATGATTGATAGAAAAATGGAAAAAAGTCTCTACTATATTATAGTGCATATTCTAACAGCAGCCAGAATTACTCTAGCGCAAATGTGGAAGTCGACCAATACACCATCGGAAGAAATAATAATAAAGAAAATCCTCGAATGCGCTGAAATGGATAAATTAACGATGGAGATCAAAGAAAGAGAAGACTCGGATTATTATAAAGTGTGAAACAGGTTTTATACATGGTTGGAAAACAGAAATCAAATTAAGAAATAAGAATATAAAGTGAAATTTGATATTAAGATGCTGGATATAAATGTAAATAATGATCCTGCTAACAAAACAGTTAATTATGAATATGAATTATGAATATTTAAAAATAAAGAGAAGGAGCAGGAAGATAAAAGCTAAGAGTAAAGACAAAAGTCGATGCAGAAAGTTGTAAAATTGTATTTATATGTTGTTAGTATTGTATTTTAACGTCTGATGTGTTTTTGTTTTTGTCTCTTGATTTCTTTTGCTATTGTGTGTTTGGTTTTAAAATGTAAAATACTCAATAGAAATTATTTTTAAAAAAAATAAGAAGGGAGACAGGAGGAATGTTTCAATATCAAATAGGAAGTGCACCTGGGAGAATTAAATCTGTTCCTTCAATAGTGGAAGCCCCATACTCATTCATAACAAACCATATACTTGTGTGAATAGCAACTTGATGGGATTCAGCCGGTTCGTACTGTTTCCCTTCATTATATTTTTCTGGCAAAATACCTAACAAAAATATTCCTGGCTTTAAATCCTTTTTCAGTCATGTAATAACCTGAAACGGTCACTAAACAAACAGTTGTAAGTTGAGGACTACTTGTACTAGGGTGGGAGCATTTGTAGGGTTGTATCACTTAGCACAAAAGAACTGTCCTCCTAACTCTGTATCAATGGAGGGTTTCTAACAGTTCGCGCGAACTGATAGTGGTGGCGGCGGAAGGCTCCGTCCACCTTCCCGGACATCTTCATGGATGCGCTGCGCATGTGCAGAAGCACCACATGTGAGCGAAGCGAGTGTGCACACACGCGTGCTCACAGTTCCGAACCGCTAGCAAAGGTAAATGGAACCCACAACTGCTCTGTAGGCCAGATTCTCGCATCCTTGCATTGTGAGTACAATTAATTTTCTTCCAGCCCACCTATAAAAACATGAGGTAAACTTTCCCTGCTTGAAACAAGACAGATGAGCCAACGAGACACAAATGTTTCTTAATCGGCCCCCAAAAAGACAGATGTTAAAATAATATTAATCCTGGCTCAGAATCCAAATGAAATTGCGACTGAAGGAATCTGATCCTACGGCTCTAAAAATAATTTCCCAACCCGTCACAGCTGTTCTGGAAGAAAATGTCATTTTGTTGACTTTCTCCCTTCTCCAAGAAAATACAGTGATAAGACAGAAGTGTCTTTGTGGTGGTGGTGGTGTTATTTTCATACAACCAAATAAAGAATGCCTTTCTGTCAGAAAGTTCGAGCTGTCTTGTTTCTTGAAATAGACAGGGAAACTTACCGGAAGAAATTTAAGAGAGAGAGGGAGAGAGCGGGGAGAGGAAGGGAGAGAGGGGAGAGAGGGAAAGAGAGGGGAGCAGGAGGGAGAGGGTGGAGAGGGGGAGAGAGATGGAGAGGGAGTGGGAGGGGGGAGACAGAGGGAGAGGGAGAGAGAAAGAAGGGGAAAGAGGGAGAGAGAGGGGGGAGAGGGAGAGGGGGAGACAGGGAGAGGGAGAGAGAGGGGGAGAGAGAGAGAGGGAGAGTGGGAAAGAGATGGAGAGGGAGAGATGGGGAGGGAGAGAGGGGGAGAGGGAGGGAGGGGGAGGGAGAGAAGGGGGAGAGAGCGGGAGAGCGGGAGAGAGGGGGAGAGAGGGGAGAGGGAGAGAGGGGGGAGAGAGAAGTAGAGGGAGAGACAATTAGGTTTAAAGTCCTTTAGACCAAGAGATTCACTTAGGCTTCTACAGACAATTCAGAAATGGGATACTGAAGAGGTAGTTGTATTGATTCCATCCACAGAAATATAAATAATTTCTCTTTAGAGTGTTTCAGGAGACAAGCATATGAGAAGAACATATTTCTGTTTCCAGTTTGTTTCCGGAACACAATTATTCCTCTAAAATATTTATAGATTGGATTGTTTTAAGTGCCCTCAAACCAGCGATGACCCCTAGCAATCACATAAATAGACTTTCTTCATGGCAATCAGTCCCTAGCTTGATATTTCAACTTTTCCAAGAGGATATCCATCAACTCTGTAGATTGGGTTGTCAAACTGGATTTTTTCGAGGGCCGGATCAGCATTGTAGTTCTTTTCCGTGGGGGAGATGGGACAGATGCCTCCTGCAGCATTTTGCCAGACAAAACGGGACATGGGGGGGGCACTGTGTGCAGCCTATTGGCCTGGGCGGCCTCCTGCAACATTTTGCCATCCAAAATGGGGCATGGGAGGCCGTGTGTGGCCCCTCCACACCCCATTTTGGCCTGTAAAGTGTTGCCAGAGGCTGTCCAGGCCAGGGACATGCCATGCAGGTGCCTTGTGCAGCCCCGTGCCCCATTTTGGCTGCTAGAGGCACCGCAGGCCGGTGATTTGCTATTTCCAGGCCGGCCCCGCGAGCCAGATTTAAGCACCCCGCGGGCCGAATCCAGACCACGGGCCTTGAGTTTGACACCCCTGCTGTAGATAGTCCTCAACTTACAACAGTTAGTGACTGTTCCAAGTTACAACGGCACTGAAAAAAATGACGTACGGCCATTTTCACACTTACGGCCATTGCAGTAATTCCGTGATCCCATGATTTACACTCGAATACTTGACAAGGGGTTCGTATTTATGACGGTCTCAATGTCCTGAGGACACGTGATCCCCTTTTGTGAACTTCTGACAATCAAAGTCAACAGGGAAGTCAGATTCACTTAACAACCGGGTTACTAATTTAAAAACTGTGGCGATTCACTTAACAAACAAAGCAAGAAAAGTCCTAAAATGAGGCAAAACTCAACCATTTTTTCACTTAGGAACATAATTTTCAGGCTCAATTGGGGTCGTAATTCCATCCATCTTCTGATCATCATCTTCTCTTTCCTTTCAGCTTTCTGGACATTATAGCCTTCTCGTGAAGACTTAATAAACACCTGTTTTCCCCAAAATAAGACCCAGTCTTATATTTTTTTGAACCCTGAAATAAGCGCTTGGCCTTATTGCCAGGCGTTCAAAAGCCCGATTGGGCTTATTATCAGGGGATGTCTTATTTGGGGGGGAAATGGGGTGCTTGCAAATGTGTTTAAAAAAAAAAAAGAAAGAAATATATACAGCTCAGGGGTAAAATGTAAAATTTGTTACTACCGGTTCTGTGGGCGTGGCTTGGTGGGGGATGGTAATGTGACTGGGTGGGCGTGGCCAACTTTTTTTAAAAAAAACTTTTCAAAGCATTTTTTCTAATGCTTTGAAAAGCCTTTGCCAATCAGGCAACTCAGCTGGGATCGTCAGAGACGCTTTTTAAAAAAAACACCTCTCTGACGATCCCAGCTGAGTTGCCTGATCGGCAGAGAGGTATTTTTTAAGGCAACTCTCTGCCGATCAGGCAACTCAGCTGGGATCGTCAGAGACTTTTCAAAGCATTTTTTTTACCACAGGTTGCAGAAAAAAATGCTTTGAAAAGCCTCTGATGATCCCAGCTGAGCAACGCTTTTTTTTCACTTTTAAAAGCATTTTTTCGTTGGAAGAGGTTGTAGAAAAAATGTTTTTAAAAGTAAAAAAAAAAAGCCTCTGATGATCGTGCGGCTCAGCTGGGCATGGGGGGGGGCAGGATTTTTGCTACCGGTTCTCTGAACCACCCACCACCATCGCTACCGGATCGGGCAATCCGGTCCGAACCGGGAGCATTTCACCCCTGATGCAGCTGTATTGGTTGATCCAGAAACTGCATCGCTCTAAATTCTCTGTAAACATTAGGGGTATTGGAGTTACGTTTGAAGGGATAAAAAAATAATAATGAACGAACTGCTCAACATTTATTTAAACAGGGTTGTTACCTGTTCAACTTTAGTTGAAGAGAAACAGTGAACAGCTTAAATGCCTGATAGGGAAAAAATTATCGCTTCTGAAAAATTGCACAACTTTTCAAGTCCTCCCCAGAGTTTATAGAAGTCGAGATAACAGAAATATTTTGAACCAAGCTTCTTTTAACTCTTTACAAATCTGTTTTTTAATTAACACGTTGTTCTCAAATGGGGCATTTTTTCCTAAAATAACTCTACTTGCAAAAAAAACCACTGAGTTCCTGAAGTATTGTGTGCCGACATTTGATTTGTTTTCACTCTGCTCTGGGACTTGCCGGAAACGTGGGAGCTGTTTGGAGAGATGTGGAGAAATAAAGGGGATGCTTGAAATGCCAGCTGTTTGTGTTATCTCTGTGCCATGCCCTGGCTCATCACATATTGTGACTCTGGAACAGTCATTAAAAGAATGGTTGTAAGTTGAGGACTACAGATTGTACGGTCTGTAAATGCTTAGGAAAATGGTTCTGTTGACAGGGCTTTTCGACTTTTATCCAACCTTTGCTCCCAAGATTTATATATTTACTGCAAACAAATGCAAGAGTGGTTGACTAAATACGGAAGTGAGTTCATAGTTACCTGGGGAAGCCTCGTAAGGATACTTAACTTGAGCTTCACGTTCTTTTCAGTGTTGTCCAGTTCTTAAAAATAAACCAAACGACATGATAAAAGGACACAGAGCATATAAGTCTATATCAAAGGTGAAATGCTCCCGGTTCGGACAGGATTGGCCGATCCGGTGGCGATGGAGGCGGGTGGTTCGGAGAACCGGTAGCAAAAATCCCTGCCCCTCCCCCATTGCCCAGCTGAGCCGCGCAATCATCAGAGGCTTTTTTTATTATTATTTTTAAAAGCATTTTTTCTACCTCTTTGGCCGAAAAAATGCTTTTAAAAGTTTTTTTTTTTAAAAAAAGCCTCTGATGATCACGCGGCTCAGCTGGGATCATCAGAGGCTTTTAAAAGCATTTTTTCTACAACCTCTTCAGCCGAAGAGGTTATAGAAAAAATGTTTTTAAAAGGAAAAAAAGCCTCTGCAGATCAGGCAAGTCAGCTGGGATCATCAGAGGCTTTTAAAAAAAAACCAATTTTACATTTCACCACTGGTCTACGTGCCATTGCTATCTTGCAAGTATCAAAAACTTCAGAGAAAAGTATCAGAAAATAAGGATCTAAAAGTGTCAAACATGCAATGTTGCAAGTATCAAAAGGCACAGAAATACAAACGAAAGATGCTTTTTTTTTTCCTTCCAAGTTTGCATCTGCCTTGCTTATTCATTGATGCTTGCAACACCGAGTAAGCCTTGTGGCCGTGACTCACAGCAAATTCCCAGTACGTCCATCAATTTAAAATGCCTAATTGGAGATTCCCTATTCCTGCTGTTTTTTTCTGTCTAAAAAGGACTGCTAAAAACAAGAGATCTCTAAATGTTCAAAGTTGGCAATTTTTGAGACTTGTGGACTTCAAATTCCCCAAAATGGAGACTTTCTTAAAGAATGATTAGAGTCTTAAGAGGCACATTTTACCCACATGCTAATAGTAGCCACAATTCATGTAAGCAAGTCATAGCAGTTAAGACTTATATACCGCTCTCAGCTGTTTACAAATGCCAGCCTATTGTCCCCAACAATCTGGGTCCTCATTTGACCAACCTTGGAAGGATGGAAAGCTGAATCAACCTTGAACCGATCAGGATCGAACTCCTGACAGTGGGCAGAGTTTGCTTGCAATACTGCACTGTAACCATAGCGCAGACTACAATCCGTACGAATAGTCCTTGACTTAACAGCCATTCATTCAGCAACCACTCAAATCACAAAAGCGTTAAATGAAGGGATCCTGGACTTAAGTTATGGCCATCGTACCGTTTAGACATAATTTCGTATTTAGTTATTTATTTATTTTTGTCAATTGTAAATTGGAGGTGGCGACCCTTTGAGAGCTGTACACGAGGAAATTTCATTTTAATGTATGCCGATTAGTGTACATTCAGAGTGACAATAAAGATTCTATTCTATTCTATTCTATTCTATTCTATTCTATTCTATTCTATTCTATTCTATTCTATTCTATTCTATTCTATTCTATTCTATTCTATTCTATTCTACTCTACCCTACCCTACCCTACCCTACCCTACCCTACCCTACCCTACCCTACCCTACCCTTCCCTACCCTTCCCTTCCCTTCCCTTCCCTTCCCTTCCCTTCCCTTCCCTTCCCTTCCTGTCAGGTTTCGAAGTCGTCTCAAATAAATTGCATTTCAAACAAAGTCTTTGATGGGAAAAAAAACCTCTTATTTATTAAGCACGAACATTCTAACTCTGACTTATCGCAGCCAACTCTGGCTTCCTCAGCCAAAAACCCTCCTTTTCCCCTCCCCACTCCTCTTCACTCATTGGCCATCTTCCCAGTCACTCTGCCCCTAATCTACTGCTCCCACTCAAAGGAATTTCCCCCTTCCCATCCCATCTCCTAGGTGATATTCTCTCCAGGGAAAATAAGTAGGTGAAGAGTCAACCGTCCCTTTCCAGATGCCTCCGCTTCTCCTTCTTATGTCAGCATTAGAGTAAGTGCAGCGTGAAATGCTGACACTTCCCTTCTCTGGGGCTGAAAAAGGTCAGTGCTGAAATCCTCTCTGGGGCTGATAATCCTGTTTGGATTTCACCACAGGCCTTTTCAAGCAGCACCGTGGAGTTCTGGGAATTGAAGTCCACAGGCCTTAAAGCTACCATGGTTGGGGACAGCTGTTGTAATCTGCAGAAGGAATATTACCTTTCCAAAGATTCAGGACGTTCTTTTCTGTTAGATGCAGAACTCCGTGGTCAATGTACTGCAGGACCGTGTGCAAAGGGAAACACCTCATCCCCACTTCCAGGTGGCGAGTGTGGAACCCTGTATTAAGGAAGACATTAAGGAAGCTATAAAGAGAAGTGCAACTTCCCCTGGGGAACCACGGATGAAGCACACGAGAAACGGCGTTGAGAGAGTCTTGTGTCAATCATATTTATCTGAACAATATCTACCATGCCTTCCTCCTCCTATTTTTTCCATGACGACATTGTGAGGTGGATGGGGCCGAAAGAGAGAGACTGGCCCAAAGTCACCCCGCTGGATTTCAAGGCTAAAATGGGATGAGTACTCACAGTTCCCCATTTTCTAGCCTGGTGCCCTGAACCTTTAAACGAGGCGTGTCAAACTCGATTTCATTGAGGGCCGCATCAGGGTTGTATTTGACCTGGGAGGGGCAGGGGGGGCGTGGGTAGTGTGGGCATGGCCACCTCGACGTCACTGATGTCGGGGGGCCCTGTGGTGGCCCAAGCACTCTGCCAGTGAAAATGGGCTCTCCGTTTTCGGCTGCGATGGCCCCCTGCAAACGTCTGCCAGAGAAAATATAGCTCGGAAGGGCCACCTGCGCCCCTCGCGAGCTCCATTTTCGGCTGTGACGTCTCCTGCAACCCTCTGCCAGAGAAAATGGAGCTCGCGAGGGCCACGGACGGCCCTCATGTTTTCACTGGCAGAAGCACTGCAGGCTGGTCCTTTGCTGTTCCCAGGATGGTCCCGTGGGCCAGACACAAGCACCCTGAGGGCCGGATCGCCCCCCCAGGCCTTGAGTTTGATACCCCTGCACTAGACCGAATAGAATAGAATAGAATAGAATAGAATAGAATAGAATAGAATAGAATAGAATAGAATAGAATAGAATAGAATAGAATAGAATAGAATAGAATAGAATAGGCAACTCAGCTGGGATCGCCGGAGGCATTTAAAGGAAAAATAGGGTTTTTTTCTTTTAAATGCCTCTGACGATCCAAGCTGAGTTTTTAAAAAAGCCTCTGCTGATCAGGCAACTCAGCTTGGATCATCAGAGGCATTTAAAAGAAAAATAGGATTTTTTTCTTTTAAAAGCCTTTGACAATCCCAGCTGAGCCGCGCGATCATCAGAGGCTTTTTTTTTAACTTTTAAAAGCATTTTCTTCTGCCGAAGAGATTGTAGAAAAAAATGCTTTTAAAAGTTAAAAAAAAAAGCCTCTGATGATTGTGTGGCTCAGCTGAGCATGGAGGAGGGGGGGGCCTCCATCGCTACCGTATTGGGTGATCCGGTCCGAACTGGGAGCGTTTCATCCCTCATAGGGTACAAATAAGCAATCAGGAAACAATCAATATCAAGATAAATCGTAATATCTCAGAGCCATTAGCCGTGACCACAGGGCGTACCTGGCAATTAAAAGCAGGACTGGGATTTAGCTTTTAAACTTCTGTATAGTATTCTTTCTCCCATAGCAGTACCCCCAAAATAAATAAATAAATGAATAAAACAATTTTTAAAAAAACCCACTTTAACAATTGTGAACTAACGCTCTGTAATTATTTCCATTTCAAAAACTTGTTCCTCCATAAAATCTGTCCTCTAGGGGAACATTAACATTTTCATCTGTCCTCGGACTTCTCAAAAAAACAGCAGTGACCTCTTAGGAAATTAAAAAAAAAGAAATCCATGACTTGACAGAAGCCAGCCTCGAGCATCTTACCCAACAACTCACAATGATTTCACAATGGACAAAACCCTTCGCCACGTTTTCCGGTGAGAACCCGTCTTAATCAGATTTTTTTTAAAAACCAAGGCAAATGTTTTGGGGACAACGATAACCTTTTTTGCTGTTTTGGAAAGACATGTAGCAATATCTTGGTATTAAGACATTGATAAGTTTCTCCTCAGAAGTCCTTGTTCTCTTATGATTCTTGGAAGTACATTCTCCAAAGCACCAGAGGCCAGGACAAGAAGTGATGGGTGGAAACGAGACCCAACTTAGAACTAAGGAGAAATTTCCTCACAGTGAGAACAATTAACCAGTAGGACCGGTTTGCCTTCTACAGTTGTGGATAACCATCACTGGAGGTTTTCAAAGATGGACCGGATGACCATTTGACCAGAATGGTATAAGATCTCCTCCCTTCAGCAGTGAGTTGGACAAGAAGGCCTCTGAAGCCCCTTCCAGCCCTATCAGTCTATGGTCTATGTCCAAGATGGCGAACCAATGGCACGAGTGCCCGAAGTGGCACGCGGAGCCATGTCGCCAGGCATACGCGACATCGCCCGTTTCTCTTCCGGGTTTCTGGCACGCATGCACATGTGCTAATCAGCTGGCCTTTGTGAGTGCGGCAGTACTGGAAAATGGAAGAGCTGGTTTTACATTTTCTGGTGTGAGCATCCATGCCAGCCAGCTGATCGATACGTGCGCATGCGCAGCAGTAACCAGAAGACTTGCTGGCCGGTGCGCATGTGCGGGCCGGAACCCAGAAGTACCTTATCCGGCGCACACATGCCCCCTGGTCAGCTCCTCTTCCTGGTCGCAGCCCTGACAAGATTGTGTGAAGCGTGCAAAGTGTTCCCTTTTCAGCACTTCGTGCGCCCCCTTTTTGGTGAAAAGATTCATCATCGCTGGTCTATCAGTCAAATTCCATTTCATTGAGGGCTGCATCAGGATTGTGTTTGACCTTGGGGGGCCGGGGTGGGCGTGGCCATCTTGCGGTCACTTGTGCTGGGGATGCCTGTGGTGGCCCAAGCGAAAACTGACTCCCGAACTCCGTTTCAGTTGCCACCGCCTCCTGCAATCCTCTGCCAGTGAAGATGGCACTCGAGAGGGCCGCACGCAGCTCTCCCCAGCTCCGTTTTCATTGGCAGAGGCACTGCGGGTCAGTCCTTCGCTGTTTCCAGGGCGGCCCCGTGGGCCAGATCTAAGCACCCCATAGGCCGGATCCACCCCACAGGCCTTGAATTGGACACTTCTGTTCTAGGTTGGTTCTACTCTAGATCAATGTTTCAGAAACGGATGCTCTTTTCAAGGATGTCACTCTGATTAGACATTTTTGCTGAAAAGCGACATGGAGGAGTTCAACTATTACTGTTCTGACCTAGGCTTCCTGATATAGTAAAAAGCACACAATTAGTCCCAAAAATCCTTTTTTTTTATTTTAACGGCTGTGAATTCCTTTCATTCACAGCACGTGCTGAATCACCCAGAGTTTATAAATAGTCCAACAGAAGTCTGCCACAGTCCTTTGGATAAGGCTGGTAAACACCCACCTTTATCTTCTTCGACAAGCTGCCAAAGACCTAATTGGCCATTATCTTGCAAGGCCACGCGGAAAAACAGAGTCAAAAACGGAGCTTCAAAATACAAACCGACACCATCCACAAAGTTGCTTCCTGCAAAGGCCCTTGTGCCTTTGCTCTTTCTTTATGTCTTATGGGAGGAGCTAATCATCGCCAAGCCTTACTCCTGAGTCGTCCCTTTTGTTTTAACGAAAGAATAGAAAAACAAAAGAAAAAGAAAACAAAAAACTAAGGTGCGTCTTATACTCCAAAAAATACGGTAGTTTGGGTCATGAAGCAACCAAGCTCAGAGGACCCCAAGAACTTGTTTAAAAAAAAACATACAAAACTTTGGAGTGGCCTATGGTTTACATGTGGCTATTCTAGGCTGATTGAAGCTACAACTCTGCAGGCGGAGGACTCACCTGGAGGCAAAGGAAGACACATCCCGCTGGCTGCCTGCAGAATCTGACACATGATATGGAACACCACGGCCTCATTTGCTTTCTCTGGTTGCCTGCTGTACAAAAATAATAATAATAATATAAGGATGTGAATGTGCAAATGTCGCACAGCGGTAGGCAGCGAGCCGGTCCTGCCCCTTACAATGGGTTACCCTGCTTCATAAATCATATTCCCCTTGAAGTTCTTCGGCAGAGGGAGGAAGGGAAATGAGGGCAGAGCAGGAGACACGATGGTGCGTCACACGGTCGGCCAGATGTTCAAACCTCCAGTGACAGAGCCCCCACAACTTCTGGAAGCAAGCCGTCCCACAGATTGATTCTTCTCACTTTTAGGAAGTTTCTCCTTAATTCCAATTCTCTCCTGGATTAGTTTTCACCCATTGCTTCTTGTCCTGCCCTCAGGTGCTTTGGAGAATAGGTTGACCCCCCCCCCCCACCTTCTTTGTGGCAATCCCTCAAATATTGGAACACTGCTATCATGTCTCCCTACTCCTTCTTTTCACTAGACTATACTCAATTCCTACAATTCCTTTATGTGTTTTAATCTCCAGGCCTTGAATCACCTGAATTGCTTTTCCTTGCACTCTTTCAAGGGCAGGAGTCGGCAACCTGTGGCTCTGGAGCCGCATGCGGCTCTTTGGGTCCTTTGCTGTGGCTCCTTGTCAGGTGATTCCACCATTGGTTGGCTCCGCCCCCGCCCTCCCCTCCCAGTCACTCCTGGCCTGGCCTGGCCTGAGAAGGTAAGGATGGATGGTGGGGGATGGAGAAGCGGCCGGGGCAGAGACAGAGAGATGCAGAGAGAGTGGGGAAGAGAGAGACATAGAGTGACACAGAGAGAGGGGGAGAGAGGGGGGAGGGAGGGAGAAGGGGACGGAGAAAGAGATATCAAAAGGGTTTTGTGGTTCCCGGTGTTTTTTAACGACCGGTTTTCTGCCCTAATGACCAGCTGGATAGTCGTGGCTTGGGGGAAGGGGTCATGTGACTGGTAGAAGTGAATGACGTCGAGTTGGCCACACCCACCCAGGTTTTGTGGCTCCCGGTGTTTTCTTTTCTGTGGGAAATGGGCCCAAATGGCTCTTTGAGTGTTTAAGGTTGCAAACCCCTTCTAGGGTCTCAACCGTGGTGACGATGTGAAACATGGTTGCCAAGCATCCAAAATGCAAACGGGGTGACTGCAGGAGTGACCATAGGAATCTTGAATCTTTTAAGCAGCCTTGGAGAGCTCTATTTATCTATTTCTATGTATTTATTTAATTGGTTGACCTCAGCTTTATTATTTTTTTTACAAATAACACATCACAGCACACTTCTTCCTCCTAATTTCCACACAACAATTGGGCTCAATTGTGGTCGTAAATTGAGGACTACTAGAACAAACCTAATATTCTTGGGTTCCCCATTTAATTTCTCAATTTGTTATGCTTTGGGGACAAAATATGAGAACCAAGTGCTATGAGTTGCTAATATTCAACGTGTAATAATAAACGTTTAAGTCGTGATTATGGTTCTTTCATCAAGCAGTCGGCTAATGTGCGATGTAATAGATTTGCCATTCCTGCTTCTGCCCCTCATTTTTATCCGTAAAAATCTCATGAAAATTAACTGCTTACAATGAGAAGGGCAAGGAGCTCGGGCTGTATTGCCTCCAAACATTCTCCATCATCCGACAGATTAGGCCCAACTGCAAATATAGAGAGAAAAAAAGAATGTATCTGAATCAGGGGTGGGCTTCAAATATTTTAGCAAGGGTTTTTCTGCCTGGGTGCTGAGTGGGCGTGGCCATGGTGGGTGTGGCCTAGTCGGCTTCCTGCATTACGGCGGCGCAGGGGGGGGGTGGGTATTTTTGCCCTCCCCAGGCTCCGAGGTTTTTCTTGAGCCTGCAGGAGGACGAAAACGGCCTCCCCAGGCTCTGGAGGCCGGAAACGGGCCTGTTTCCGATCTTCCCAAACTTCCAGTAGGCCCGTTTTCCACCCTCCCCGAGCCTCCGCGCATATCCTGCAGTTACCTACATCCGAGCGCCAAAAAAGGAGCACTTTGCGCCGGGCAACACGAAAGAGGAATGGGCAACGCCGTGCGTGCCAGGTGACACGGCTCCGTGTGCCACTTTGGGCATGCACGCCATAGGTTCGCCATCACAGCGGTAGGCTATACTAGATGATATTCCAGAAAATCTTAGATGACCGTCTGGAAAAATGCTAGTTGGCTTTTCGAAAAGATACAAAATGGCGTTCTTGAAAAATGCTAGCTGGCTTTCTGGAAAACTGCTAAATGACATTCTGGAAAAAAGCTAGGCGCCTTTCCAGAAAATCGCTAATTGGCTTTCCAGAAAGAAACAAAAATTAGATGATTTGGCAGAAAATCGCCAGATGACTTTTCAGGAAATGAAACCTCAAAAGCGTTTGCTCTGGAAATCATGAATAGTTGTCTTTCGACTCTTGTTTAGCTCCTGTGAAAATCCAAACACGCAAACACTTCTTGGGAGCTAAACAGAGGTAAGGAATTTGCAACCTCTGCTCTCTCTCTCTCTCTGTCTCTCTTTTGTTTTGCAGCAAACACACAGTCCATTTTCCTATCGTTTTGAGAAGCGGAAATGAATGAAAATTGTACTATAAGCCAAAAATAGGCACATCACTATTAAAAACAAAGCCCCAGCTTCTTATAAGGTGTGGCCACACCCTCTTTGGATCCTCAACAGTGGTGAAATCCAAATTTTTTTACTACCGGTTCTGTGGGCATGGCTTGGTGGGAGTGGCAGGGGAAGGGTACAGCAAAATCCCCATTCCCTCCCCACTCCTGGGGGAAGGATGCTATAAAATCCCCATTCCCTCCCCACTCTTGGGGGAAGGATGCTATAAAATCCCCATTCCCTCCCCATTCCAGGGGGCAAGGATATTACAAAATCTCCATTCACTCCCCACTCATGGGGAAAGATACTGCAAAATCCCCATTGCAAATCCCCATTGCAAAATCCCCATATTGCAAAATCTCCATTCCCATCCCCTCTGGGGTCAGCCAGAGGTGGTATTTGCCGGTTCTCTGAGCTGCTCAAAATTTCCACTACCGGTTCTCCAGAACCTGTCAGAACCTGCTGGATTTCATCCCTGTTTTAACACCTCCCTTTCCCAAAAGATTGGCCAAATTTGATTTTCCCTAAAAAAATTTAATTTTTTTAACAAAAAGAAACCTACCAGTTTTGAAACATAATCCACCGCTATCTGATCAATATTTTTTTTGCCAATGTACTGTAGTGGTCTCAGGAGATGTTCTTTCAGTTGTGTCACCATCTGTAAAATAAAATATGTACCAATAAAGGAGAATATTTGTAGCCTGGGGTTGAAATGTGGAGCCTGTGTAGCGTAGAGGGCTAATGCCTCCTACTAAAGGCAGCAATTAACACCAGCTGCCTGTAATTTCTCTGAGTTCAATCCTAGCCAGGCTCAAGGTCGACTCAGCCTTCCATCCTTTCTAAGGTGGGTAAATTGAGGACCCAGTTGTGGGGGCAATAAGCTGACCTTGTATAAATATACAAAAGTATGAAGGCTATTGCTTAACGCATTGTAAGCCGCCCTGAGTCTCCGGAGAAGGGCGGCATATAAATCAAATTTAAAAAAAAAAATGTGGGTGCTCCTTGGTGCTCTCTGTTTTCTTGCTAGTACTGATATTGCTACCAAGTATGGCAACGAGATGTTTTCAAGGAAACAACCAAGCTCACCAACAGAACACCAAGGGCCCCTCGTAAAAATACGTGAACAACTAAAATTAAAATATTCTGACTTATAATACATTGCAGAAAATAAGCATAACTCTCACGCACAATCTTAGGACCGCAAGCAAAGGGCCACAGAATCGTATTACTTCCGCTATCAAGAAGGAATCTTGTGAATTGGAAACCGTAAGACAACGGAGGGATTTTCTGCACAACAAAAAGCGTGCGTAAATCACATTATCTGTTCCAGAGAGCAAAAGGCTGGAACTTCAGTTGCTAAGGATATCTCAGATAGCAAGGGAAGGATTCAGTGGTTTTTCTGCTCACCGATCATTAAAAAAACACAGACTATTTTTCTATTCAGTGGGTTCTTTTTTAGCCAGACGTGATCAAAATATCACAATCCAGTTCGGAGATGGTTAAAACTGCCCTAATGTTAAATGGCGAGCGCTAGCCAACTTTCACTGATCTCGAAAAGACTGAAAGGCAAGTTGGCTCCAGTTAATACTTGGAATAGAGACACTTGAGAATTCTCGATCGGTTAAACTGGAAAGCCAAAAAAATGTATCTTGGCAGGACGCGATGCAAGCTACTTTCACTCGGCGGCCAAGATAACTCACACGGCCATGACATCATCAAAAGTTGAACTTGCTGAGCAAAACTTCACTTTCTAAATTGGCTAAGTAGGCACTTTCCACTTGAAAAGATTGCATTTAGTACTGTATTTCCCCCCCAAAAGAAGATCTAACCGGAAAATAAGGCCGAATGCGTCTTTTGGGGCAAACATTAATATAAGACCCCGGTCTTATTTTCGGGGAAACAGGGTAGCTGTTTTGCCAATGAAGGGAAATAGTAGCTGATCAAGGAATAACAGAATAATAGGGTTGGAAGGGGTGCTGGAGGTCTTCTAGACTGACCCGCTGTTCAAATAGGAGACCCTATATTATTTCAGACAAATGAAGGTCCAATCTTTTTCTTAAAACCCTCCAGTGATGGAGCATTCCCAACTTCTGGAGGCAAGTTGTTCCACTGATTAATTGTTCTCACAGTCAGGAAATTCCTCCTTAGTTCTAAGTTGCTTCTTTCCTTGATTAGTTTCCACCCATTGCTTCTTGGCCTGCCCTTAAATGCTTTGGAGAATAGTTTGACTCCCTCTTCTTTGTGGCAGCTCCCGAGATATTGGAACACTGCTATCATGTCACCCCTAGTCCTTCTTTTCATTAAACTAGACATACTCAATTCCCGCAACTGTTCTTCCTATGTTTTAGCCTTTAATCCCCTCATCATCTTTGTAGCTCTTCTATTAAAGAATAATATCTATATTTTCTGGTTACCCTTACACCATTGAAGATTTTCTACTGTCAAGTCAAAAATGCACCCACCAGTCCTGTTAGCAAGTGTTGCTGATAATCTTCATCTTGAAAAAGAGGAGCTGTTCTTTCTTCTGAAAGTAAAAAAGAGAGAGGGAGGAAGGGAAAGAGGGAGAGGGAGAGGGGAAGAGAGAGGGAGTAAGAGAGAAGTGGGGGAGAGAAAGTGAGGGAAGGGGAGGGGGAAAAGAGGGGGGATGGAGAGAGAGGGAGAAGGGAAGAGGGAGAGGGAGAGGAGAGGGAGGGGGAAGAAAAGGGGGAGAGGGAAGGGGAGAGAGAGAAAGAGGGAGAGAGAGGAGAGAGGGAAGGAAGGGAAGAGGGAAGGAAGTTAGGGCAAGAGAGAGACAGAGAGGGAGGGAAGGGGAGGGAAATGGGAGAGAGGGAGAGAAGGAGGGAGGGAAAGAGAGAACCAGGGAGAGAGGGAAGGAAGGAAGGGTGAGAGAGAGAGAGAGAGGAAAGGAAGAGGAGGGGAAGTGTGAGAGAAGGAGGGAGGGAAAGAGAGAACCAGGGAGACAGGGAAGGGGAGGGGAAGTGGGAGAGAAGGAGAGAAGGAGGGAGGGAAAGAGAGAACCAGAGAGAGAGGGGAGAGAGGGAAGGAAGGAAGGGCGAGAGAGAGAGAGAGAGAGAGAGCCAAAGAGGAAAGGAAGAGGAGGGGAAGTGGGAGAGAAGGAGGGAGGGAAGAAAGGAAGGGCAAGAGAGAGAGGGAGGGAAGGTGAGGGTGAGGGGGAGAGGAGGGAAGGAAAGAGAGAGGGGGGAGGGAAGGGAGAGGAAGGAGGAGAGAAGGAGGGAGGGAAAGAGAGAAAGAGGGGAAAGGGAGGGGAGAAAGAGGGGAGAGAAAGGGAGGAGGGAGCGAGAGGGAGAGAGAAAGAGGGAGGGAGAGGGAGTAGGAGGGGAAGTGGAAGAGAAGGAGAGAGAGAGAAAAAGGGAGAGAGGGAGAGAGAGGGAAGGAAGGGGGGAGGGAAGGATGGAAGGGGAGAGGGAGAGAGAGAGGGAGGGAGGGGAGGGGGAGAGAGAGAGAAAGTCAACAGCTAGTTTAGAGGACATACGCTATATTTCAATATTGTTTTGCAAACAAATGTCAGTTCTTAACTTCTTCTCAGTGTCATTCCAAACATTTCGACATGTTCTGATTACCAGCAACGCAACAACAGAGATTAGAGATTTCACAACAGGTTTCAATTGACATCCATCTTCATGGGAGATGCAGAAGGAAATGAACAATGCATACACGTGGTTCTCAGGTTACGACCGCTCGTTCAGCGACCCTTCAAACTTGCAACGGCACTCATGGGGGACTTATGACAGGTCCTCCGCGTTCTGACCATTGCAGAATCCCTTTGGGGGACATAATGGCGATTCGGGAGGCCGGATCACGGTTATGTCATTGCGACAAACTGTGGTCACATGACCGCAATTTCCACTGATCCCCTGCCAGCTTTTCGCAGGTGAAGTCAAGATGGAAGCTGGCAGGTATTGGAAAGTCAGGGTCATGTGACTTTAAATATTTCCACCGAATAACAGATTGAAGCACAATAAACGCAACACCCTGGTGGCGCAGTAGTTAGAATGCGGTATTGCAGGCTAATTCTGCCGACCGCCAGCGGTTCGATCCTGACTGGCTCAAGGTTAACTCAGCTTTTCATCCTTCCGAGGTCGGTAAAATGAGGACCTAGATTATTGGGGACAATATGCTGACTCTGTAAACCGCTTAGAGAGAGCGGTAAAGCACTGTGAAGCGGTATGTAAGTCTAAGTACTATTGCTATTCCGCTATTCCTTCCTTCCTTCCTTCCTTCCTTCCTTCCTTCCTTCCTTCCTTCCTTCCTTCCTTCCTTCCTTCCTTCCTTCCCTCCCTCCCTCCCTCCCTCCCTCCCTCCCTCATTCTCCTTCCTGGTGGTGCAGAGGTTAGAATGCAGTATTGCAGGCAAACTCTGCCTACAGCCAGGAGTTCGATCCTGACCTGACATTAATATATTATAATATTATAATATATTATAATATTCATTACGTTAATATAACATAATGTGTCTGATTTTGCTGTTATAGCCAAACATTATGTTATTTTTTTGAACTATTTCCACTTCTCAAAGCGGTAGATATTATATCAATTATAACAGCACTTGGAAGAAACTAAGAATTTCTTCATAGGCTATGCTCGTATGTATAAACATATAAGGCAATATGTATAAACATATAACTTCCTGAAAATCAGTATCTTGATGTTCTCAACACATGTGCCACAGCCACTTCCAATCTACAAGACCCGTAAATAAACCACAGTTTATCTATATAAGCCACCAGCAACCACAGGAAGCAGCTTCTCTACAAGTGTATACAAAACAATATGGTTAATCAAGATACGTTCAGCTGCTCTCCTACAGAGTCCAAAAAAGGAGCAACCATATTCAAGGAACTATTTTTTTCCTCACCACAAGTCAGGAACAACAAAGTCACAGAATTTGTGGAATGTCCTTTCCCTGTTTTTGAAGTTGACGTTTATAAGTTACAGATGGTACAAACTCTCTGAAGAAGAAAAGAAGGGACGCTGCCTTAGAAGAACATCTACTCTTATCTGAAGAGAGATCTAAGTGAGCAAAAGACTTCACTTCCTTAAACAAAACGACTACCATATTCCATGTTTCACCTCACCGAATTTACAAGTTGAACTAGACAGGTTAATTTATGGACTTAGTTGGAAGGGACCTTGTAGGTCACCTAGAGTCTCAACATCTATTTTATAGTGTGGTGACCAAATCTGGATGCAGTACTCTAGGTGTGGTCTTACTAAAGCTTTAACCGAGTGGTATTAGTACCTCACGTGATCTTGATTGAATCCTGCTGGTAATGCAATTTAGGATTGCTTTTTTGGCTGTCGCCGCACACTGTTGGCTCCTATTGAATTGGTTGTCCACTAAGTCCTCAAGATCTTTCTCAAAGTTACTGCTATTAAGCTTGGTTTCTCCAATCTATATGTGTCTTAACTGGCAAAGCATCTCTGGTCTGCTCTCGAGTTGCAATAGGCAAGGGGGATGGGAAAACGGCGAAGCAGCACAGCAGCCAAAAAACAAAAGCACATCCCAGACATATCTCTCTCAAGGCTGTCTCCCAGGGTTACCCACAGCAGCCTGAGGGGAATGATCTCTACAACCCGTGGAATTGCTCCGTTGGCGAATGTGACTGATGACACACCCTGGAAGGAGGGGGGAAACAGGGTCAAGCCTGAGCCGTAAATTACGTGGGGTCAGAGTTGGCTTCATTTGAAACGACATGAAGCTCCTATTGAACAACTGGATTTCTCTTGAAGCTGATTTCTTTTGAAAAGGAGAGTAAGAAATCTATGGACCTCCAGAGACTGGGAGGCAATGGCCCTCAGCACTGCCATAATGAAGGATGGTGCTACTGATAGCCTTTTGAGATCAAAAAAACCCACTCATCTTACCTGTTTCCCACATATGTAACCTGGAAAGCACCCTGGAAGAAAAGAAGCAATGTTTCTTAACAGCTTCAGTGAAGGATGACTTTAAAAGGCCAACATGTTCTCACCTAGGTTTCCCCAGCAGAACTAAGCCGAGTCCTCGTCCCAATAAACTCCTTTTATTTAATTCACAGTGAATTCCTCTCCAGCAAAGTCTTTCCTCTCCCGCAGTCTTTCAAGATAGTTCACAATTACCGACCTTTATCAGGCTGGGAGAGTGGCTAGGCCGAGATCTTTCAGACACCGCGATACTTGGCAAGAAAGCAGGAATGAACTAATTGTCTCCTGCAAACTCCACTCCCTTTTTGCTCCTCTTTTATTCCCTCTGGGTGGGGACATTCATTGTCCACCTGTGGCCTTACTCCCAAGTCGACCCTTGTTCTTCAGCTGTTCCCTTCGTCTGGCAACTCTGCGCATGCGCACATTGGGAACAGGCTCCAGCTATTCATCTGCCTCACTGATGCCTGATTCCGAAGGCAGCTGATAATTGGCATATGGCCCTGGCCCCCTCTCTGCCTTTGACGCAGAGCCCTCATCAGAGCCTTCCCCAGACTCCAGGACTGGCCCACGTTCCTCCCCAACCTCCTCATTGTCTGAATCTGCTGCCAAATCCGCTGGCGGGCCACAACACTATGCACCCAAGAACTATACAGGTAGTATTCAACTTACAACAGTTCGTTTAGTGACCGCCGCTGAAAAAAGTGACATATGAGCTTTTTTCAAAATTAGGACTGTTGCGGCATCCCCACGGTCATTGATCAGAATTCAGATGCTTGGCAACTGACTCATATTTATGATGGTTGCAGTATCCCGGGGTCATGTGATCCCTTTTGCGACCTTCTGACAAGCCAAGTCAATGGGGGAAGCCAGATTCACTTAACAACCGGGTTACTAACTTGGCAACTGTGAAGTGTTGCTCCACAACGGTGGCAAAGAAGATCGTAAAACGGGCAAAATTCTTAACAATGCATCACTTAGCAACATAAATTATGGGATGAACTGTGGTTGTAAGTCGAGGACTACCCGTACTTATTGGTTTGGATAATAAAACCCAATGCAAATGAAACTAGGATCAGAAAGGATTAGTGGGGAAGATATTATCAGGCCTAGTGTATCTGGAACAGCTATCTATATTCTTCATGAATGTGGCTGGGAATATGGTTATGTGAGTTACTACCATTTGGAGGAGGAGGAGGAGGAAGAGGAGGAGGAGGAGGAAGAGGAAGAAGATGATGATTATTTGCTTTTTAACATTCACTACTTTTCGGAGTATAAGACGCACCTTTTCCCCCCCAAAAAGAGGGTGAAAATCTGGGTGCGTCTTATACTCCAAATGTATAAGATGCAACCATCTTCTCAAACGGAAGTTTCAGAGGCTGAAAAAAGCATCAGAAATGAAGCTTCAGAAAAAAAGCCTCCAAACAGAGCTTCAGAAAAAAAGCCTCCAAAACGGAGCTTCAGAAAAAAAAGCCTCAGAAACAAAGCTTCAGAGGCTTTTTTTTTTTTGAAGCACTGTTTCAGAGGCTTTCAGAGGCAGGAAAAAAAGTTTTCTCTAAAACGGAGTTTCAGAAGTTTCAGAGGCAGAAAAAGAAAAAGAAAAAAAAAAGCAAGGCACAGAGCTCACAACCAAGGAACCTGTTGCTAAAATTCACCTCTGGGAACAGCTGATTGGGGGGTATTCCGGGAGGCCGATCCACCTGCCAATCAGCTTTTTTCATATTTTCCTCCCCAAAAACTAAGGTGCGTCTTATACTCCGAAAAATACGGTAATATCAAAACTCAAATCAAGCCATATTTGGAAATCAGCCAAGCTGCTCTCAAAATATTGAATTAAATTTCACGGGATATTCTGCCCAACGCAAAGAAACGTTTGGGATAAGTCCTTTGGACCCATGTTATATGCATATAAAATACCTGAGCCGAGGTGGTGCAGTGGTTAGAGTGCAGTACTGCAGCTACTTTAGCTGACTGTTAGTTCAGCAGATCAGCAGATCAAATCTCACCGGCTCAAGGTTTACTCAGCCTTCCATCCTTCCAAGGTGGGTAAAATGAGGACCCAGATTGTTGGGGGCAATATGCTACTTAGCATACTGTCTTTGGTGTAAGCCGCCCAGAGTCCTCGGAGAGTGGGCGGCATAGAAATATGACTAATAAAATAAAATAAATAAATAAAATAGCATTTTTTTAATCCTGCAGGGCCAACAACAGCTTCAAAAGTCCTTTAAGCAGTTTCTCGTGCCTCCATTCAAAACTGCTACTTCTCTAGTATTCATTGAAAATACCCCTGAGGTTGACAAACACTAATCAAATAATCCGTTGAAGTGATCGGTAGAGAAAGTAGAAACTGAGGATGGAAAAAGTCAGGGTGGTGTAGCTGATCGATGGACTTTTTAAGATGCTGAGGAATTAGATTTTCTGAATCCCTTCCAGAAAATATTGTGGTGTTTTGGGGATGTCGTTTCATAATGGAGTTTTGAGAACTTTGGACAACGGATCTATTTAAAGCCATTAGATTTTGTAATAGCAAATATTGTTGTGGCCTGAGGAGCTGGCAGCAGAGTCGGACAGCAAGGAGGCTGGGGAGGAACATGGTTGAGTCCTGGAGTCTGGGGAAGGCCTGGACAAGGGCTCTGCGTCGGAGGCGGAGATGGGGTTAGGGCCATCTGGGAGTGATGCGCGGACTCCGGAGCCCCTAGAGTCGAACAGCAGAGAGGCAGATGAACAGGAAGACCCTCTTCCTAGTGCGCGCATGCGCAGAGTTGCAAAAGACAAGAGCAGCTAAAGCAAAAGGAACGCCTCAGGAGTAAGGCCAGGAGATGATTCGCCTTTCCCATAAGGCTTAAAAGAGAAACAAAGGCACTTGGGCCTTTTGCAGGAAAGCAACGTTGCTAACTCTGTTTCCGGTCGGCATCTCTTGTTTGTTTCTGAACTTCGTGGGGCTTTGCCAAGTAAAGCCTTTGGCAGAGTATCAAAGAAGGTTGATGATTATCCTGAAGGACTTCTTCTGAAGGACTTGTTTTGCAACTAATTGGGACTCAGCCGGGAATGAACGTAATTCTCAGCTATTACAATAATATAGGTTTGTTTGGGACTAATTGTGTATTGTAATGACTCAGTAAGCCTAGGTCTCAACAAATACCTTTCCTTTAATGAATGCCAGGAAGAGGATGGACTCACTTTTTCGTGTTTTCAAATATACTTTTGAGGTAAGATGTCCTCGCTGCCGACTTCTGAAAGAAATTGTGAACAAGGTCATGCAAAATCGTCAATTTATTCACTCGATATTTAATAAAAACTGAACTCCAAAGACAGGTGGCCCTTGACTTGCAAACATTTGTTTAGTGACCATTTGAAGTTACAACGGCACAGAAAAAAGGGGCTTATATGACCGTGTTTCACACTTACGACGTTTGCAGTGTCCTGGGGTCATGTGATCACCTTTGCACGGCCTTGTAACAAATGAAATCAACTGGGAAGTCAGGTTCCCTTAGCAACTGGGTTACTAATTTAAACAATTGCAGTGATTCACTTAACAGCAGTGGCAGGAAAGGTCATAAAACGGGGTGAAATTCACTGAGCAAAGGTCTCACTTAACAACGGAAATGTTGGGCTCAATTTGTGGCTGTAAGTGGAGGTAAGAACCTGCATTACTCTTTACCTATGGGTCAAGTAACGTTATTTCTCAAATTTACAATTTCACTACCGAAAATTTTTTGTGCGTTGCAAGATTTGCACTGGAGCAACAATAGTCTTCCTGAGATCCGGCCCAGTGATCTGAGGTAAATTTTTGTTTATTCAAACCCACAAGATTGTTGTACCCGTTTCTCTGAAAATAAGACTGGGTCTTATATTAGTTTTTTTTTTTAAAGATGCATTAGGGCTTATTTTCCGGATAACTCTTATTTTCGGGAAAATACGGCATCCATCTGACTATCTTAAATTAATCAAATACAAATTTGATTAAATAAATAAATAAATAAATTAACTGGAGCTTATTTTTAAGGTAGAACTTATATTACGAGCATCCTAAAGAATCATACTAGGGTCTTATTTATTTATGAGCCATGGTGGCGCAGTGGTTAGAGTGCAGTACTGCAGGCTATTTCTGCTGCCTGCCGGCTGCCTGCAATTTGGCAGTTCAAATCTCACCGGGCTCAAGGTTGACTCAGCCTTCCATCCTTCCAAGGTGGGTAAAATGAGGACCCAGATCATTGAGGGCAATAGGCTGACTCTGTAAACGGCTTAGAGAGGACTGTAAAACACTGTGAAGCGGTATGTAAGTCTAAATGCTATTGCTATTATTTTCCAGGTGGGTCTTATTTTGGGGGGAAACAGGGTACCTGGATTAATGAATCTGGAATAGTATCTATCCCGCTCAACAAATTAAAAGCAGGAAGTCACTTACCTCATCAGAAAGCAGTTTATACCATTCCCTCCGCAGCACTTTGTGGCTGAAACTCAAAGGCGTTTCAATATATTTCACACATTCCAGGTTCACGTTTAACTTCTCCCAGAAACCTTTGAAGTTTCGCACCTCAAATCAGCAAATGAAGGGGAAGAGAGAGAGAGAGAGAGAGAGGGTTTTCGGTAAGAGTTATTTCCTCTTCAACATTATTAATCATGGTCTACAGGTTATCCTTGACTTACAACCATTCGTTCAGTGAATGTTAGAAGTTAAAGGTAAAGGTTCCCCTCGCAAATATGTGCGAGGGGCGGTGCTCATCTCCGTTTCAAAGCCGAAGAGCCAGCACTGTCCGAAGACGTCTCCATGGTCATGTGACCCACATCACTCAACACCAAAGGCGCGCGGAACGTTGTTACCTTTCCATCAAAGGTGGTCCCTATTTTTCTACTTCCATTTTTTACCTGCTTTCGAACTGCTAGGTTGGCAGAAGCTGGGACAAGTAACAGGAGCTCACCCCATTATGCAGCACTAGGGATTCGAACCGTTGAACTGCCAACCTTTCGATCGACAAGCTCAGCGTCTTAGCCACTGAGCCACCACGTCCCTTGTTAGAAGTTACAACAGCACTAAAAAAAGGTGACTTATGCCCATTTTTCACACAACTGTCGCAGCATCCCCAGGGCCTGGCAACTGACTCATATTTATGACAGTTGCAGCATCCTGGGGTCATGTGGTCCCTTTTTGCGACCGTCTGACAAGCAACGACAACGGGGTAGCCAGATTCGCTTTACAACCATGTTACTAACTTGACAACTGCAATGATTCTCTTAACAACGGTGGCCAGAAAGGTCGTAAAATGGAGCAAAAGTCACACGGCGACAGAAAATCGGGGCTCAACTGTGGTCATAACTCCAGGACTACCTTTAACTCATTTTTGACATGGATGTCAGCGGGAGTGAAATTGCTGTTCTGTTGAAGCATTGCTTGGGGAAGAATTATTTCTCAACGTCTGTAACACCCTCTTTGCAGAGATGTGGATAACAAACAACTAATAAAGTTTTTAAAAGTGTGATAAGTACAGTATCTAAAATGAGCAGTGTTGAAGGAGATTAAAATTTGAGGACGAGGACTTGGTGTTTAATTTATTTACTAGGCTTATATTCCCATCTTCATTTTACGCAACTCAAGGTATGAAAGATTTGTGCCCCTACATGAAGGTCCAATGATACTGATTTATTTCTAAAAACCCATGCATAGAAATCTCAGCTAATGGTTAGCGCCTGCTAGGAATTAGATAAGTATCTACAAAATTCAAGGAGGAGTTGAACTACTTGGACTAGTTGGACACCTCAGAAGTGAAAAATACAGCTAGTTCTGACAGGTTCTGGAGAATTGGTAGCAGAAAGTTTGAGCAGTTCGGAGAACCGGTAGTGGAAATTTTGAGTAGTTCAGAGAAACGGCAAATACCACCTCTGGCTGGCCCCAGAGTGAGGTGGGAATGGAGATTTTGCAATATCCTTCCCTCAGGAGTGGGGAGGGAATGGGGATTTTGCAGTATCCTTTCCCCGGAGTGGGAAGGGAATGGGGATTTTGCAGTATCCTTTCCCTGGAGTGGGGAGGGAATGGAGACTTTGCAGTATCCTTTCCCTGCCACAACCACCAAGCAAGGCCCACAGAACCGGTAGTAAAAAAATTTGGATTTCCTCACTGGGACACTTTATGATTCTTGACGAATATATCTTGTCTTTTTATGTGAGAGCTTATGCACCAAGAGAAATTCCTTGTGTGTCCAATCACACTTGGCCAATAAAAAAATTCAATTCAATTCAATTCAATTCAGGGCTAGGGCTAGGGCTAGGGCTAGGACTAGGCTAGGCAATGTAGGGATTCTAGGCTGATCTCTCTTTTGACTCCACCTTCCAGGTTCGGCCCACTGCTCCTCTCACAACATACAGAACGCATCACCTATCCCAGGGGTGTCAAACTGGCGGCCCGCGGGCCAGACACGTCAAGCACAGGCCACATCCACCCCAGCTCCGCAAAGGGAGAAAACGTCATGTGACGGCGACGTAACACGCCAAGTTTGACATCCGTGATCTATCCATTCCATTTTACTGCAGAGCGAAAGCTGATCACGTTTAACTTTGCCCTTTCGAAATGACAAGCTTTTAACCGCACCCTGAGACAGCCGGCAGCTGCAACTACGCAATCCTTTTCTTTTAAAATCCAATTTCCTGTGAAGTACGACCGTCCCCGTTCTCCTACGGTTATAATACCAGTATGAAACCTACCACCTGGGGTGCTCAATTCCCTTACAAATGTGCTCATCCAGCAAAAATTGCAAACCAATCAGTTGCAATAAACTACTGGGCAACGGCAGGCAAAGGAAAAGGCCGCCAGAATTCATTCTATGACAAATTCCTGCTCAGAAATCATCAGTCAACTGTTCCAAATGAATTTGTCTCCCTCAGTTAACTGGAACTGCTTTGTTGAATGCAGCTAGGATTGTCCCCATGTGTAAATGTTAAAGATGTGATGTCATGATGCAAAGCTATAGAAGACGGCGTCGTTACTCCTTTGCAAGAAATACTCCTCGTTTGACATAACCATGTAGAAAGAATTACAGTAGAACAGGAGTGACCTCAACTGGTAACTTTAAAAAAAACCAATTGCAAACTGGTTTATAAGTCAAACTGGTTTCAAGCCATTTTTAATTCTGGTCTGGAATCAGGCAGTGGATAAGGCCTGTAGATTACTCCTAAAATAAGACCTCCCCTGATAATAAGCCCAATTGGGCTTTTGAGCGCATGCTCTAAAATATACACATACACATTATAAACCGTAACAATTATATTATATATATATTATGTATTATGTATATGTAAATGCATATTATGGTATACAACTATATTATTACTATATTTTTATTTACTTTACTTTACTTTACTTTATTTAGATTTATATACCGCCCTTCTCCTTACGGACTCAGGGCGGTGCACAGCCAATTAAAAAACAAACATACAAAAATTAAAATTTCATAAAATACAATACAAGTGGCCATAAATTAAAACTAACTTCATATTAAAATCAAACTCTAAAATGATAAAATACTATAGGAATCAGGCTATTATGCAGACTTACCTTTAAAGAGGGTAACGAGATAATGTACATTTTACATAGGATTCCGGGAATATCCTACAAATGTTGGAATAACAAGCGTTAACTTTTCAGGCAAAATACATCAATGGAACAGAATGGTTTAATTTAAGCTGAAGAACATCTGGCCTTCAAAGAGAGAATGACCTCACCTTCTAAACCTCCATTTCGGAGAAGCATGTTTCGTAAAAAATCAATGAAAATATTCTTTAACTGCCCCCACTTTAATTTTTTTTTTTTTTTTTTTTACAGATACCAGGATATCGTACCATGGTTATGACTATAAAAAGTCATACGGTGAAGATTCATGATGACCAAGGAGAACGTCTTTTTGGCTCATTCTTAAACGAGCCATTCTTATGTTCTTCTTATGCTCCATAAGCCATTCTTAAATAAGCCATTCTCCCATGAGCCGTTCTTATGTCATTCTTGTGTTCTTCTTCTTGTTGGCTCATTCTTAAATTCTGTGATTATTGGAATCGTAGAATTGTAGGGGCAAAAGGGACCTTGAAGTTCTTCTAGTCCAACCTGCAAGAGACCTTATTCAGGGGTAGGATTCAGAAATTTTAGCAACCGGTTCTCTGTCCAGTTGCTGGGTGGGCATGGCCATGCTGGGTGTGGCCTACTCAGCCTCCTGTACTGGGGGGAGGGGACTGTTTCCGCCGTCCCGAGGCTCAGCAGGCTTTCCTTGAGCCTCTGGGAGGGCGAAACAGCCTCCCCCGGGCTCCAGAGGGCCTCCGGAGGATGGAAACGGGCCCATTTTTGGACTTCCGGTACTTCTGGTAGTCCTGTTTTTCGTCCTCCCCAGGCCCCGGAGGCTTTTCTCAAGCCTCCGGGAGGGCAAAAATGGCTTCCCCCGGACTCCGGAAGGCCTCCAAAGGCCAGAAATGGGGCCGTTTCCAGACTTCCAGTAGGCCCTTTTTTCGCCCTCACAGGGACTCTGAGCGGGCCCTGCATTTACCTGGCATCCAAAATGTGCCACGTGGAGACTCCTGGGAGGGGCGGGGTGGGAGGGGTCAGCCAGTCCTTGCCATTACCGGTTCGGCGAACCAGATAAAAATTAACATCCGATTCTCCCAAACCAGCCTGAACCAGCTGAATCCCACTCCTGACCTTATTTCATCCTGGACAAATGGTTGTCCAATCTCTTCTTAAAATCCTCCAATGATGGGTTTGTCCCACCATTTCTGGAGGCAAGCTCTTCCGTTCCATGGATTCATTGTTCCATCAGGAAGTTTCTCCTCAATTCCAAAAGGAACCCAGATTTGTCTCTGAATATAATGTTAAGACCTCCCTCAATTCAGATTAGATCGTTAGACCATCTCTTACCTTCTTCCAGTTCAGCAGTGACGTGTACGGTAAGAGTTTATCCAGATGGCTGGATTCCACACACACTTTCCAGTGTAAAGAAGCTGAGAACATAGAGACAAAAATAGGCTCTTGACTGCATCAAGTAAAATGCTACACGTCTCTGTGAAAATCAGCAACACTCTTCGACATAGCTCTATTTGCAAGGGCGTTCCACTGAATTCAGTGGAGTTTACCATCACTAAATAGGATTTATCTGGGATGCAGTGGCTCAGTGGCTAAGATGCTGAGCTTGTCGATTGAAAGATCGACAGTTCAGTGGTTCGAATCCTTTTTAGTGCTGTCGTGACTTTGAAATGTCACTGAACAAACTGTTGTACATCCAGGACTGCTTATGTCTTTGGTTATTCGGGTTTTCTCCCGCATAAAATTGGAAGTGTTTTTGCTCCTAGAAGCACGAAACCGAAAACACCAGCCTGAAGATGACGAATGAGACTTCATTGAAACGTCGCCAAGACACTTCCAATTTTACACGGGAGAAAACCTGAATAATCAAAGACCTACATACAAACACCCGCGAAAACCTCAGAGAATATATGTGTGTGTGTGTGTGCTTGTGTGTGTGTGTGTGTGTCTCTTTGGTTATTCAGGTCTTCTCCCGCATAAAATTGGAAGTGTCTTGGTGACGTTTCGACAAAGTCTCATTCATCATCTTCAGGCTGGTGTTTGCTCCTGGAAACACGAAGCCGAGAACACCAGCCTGAAGATGACGAATGAGACTTTGTTGAAACATTGCCAAGACACTTCCAATTTTACACGGGAGAAAACCTGAATAATCAAAGACCTACATACAAACACCCGCGAAAACCTCAGAGAATATATGTGTGTGTGTGTGTGTGTGTGTGTGTGTGTGTGTGTGTGTGTGTGTCTTTGGTTATTTGGGTCTTCTCCCGCGTAAAATTGGAAGTGTCTTGGTGACGTTTCGACGAAGTCTCATTCGTCATCTTTAGGCTGGTGTTCTCGGCTTCGTGCTTCCAGGAGACCTACATACAAACACCCGCGAAAACCTCAGAAAACATATATATATAAAATTTGTCTCGTTGCTCCATCTTAATTTACCTCTCCGTTAACTTTTTGTGAAACTGCTACATATTCAGAAAATACATTCTGAAGGATGGATACTCTAATGCCTTGTACAAAGATCTCAAGTATAAAAACACTTACCAAAGATTAGTTCTTGTATAGGATCAAATGCAAAACAACTCGAGGCATTCTCCGAAAGCCACTGGATGATCTGTTAAAAAGAGAAAACCAAATCTGATAACCACCTGCGCGCTTGCAATCACACCTTGCAAAAGGGAGTTGAATTCCCCATGAACTGCTGTCTCGGTTTAACAAGGGCTACATCATCTACTACTACTAATCAAGTACTGAGCCTGGTAGCTCAGCAGACTAAAAGCATTGTGATTAACACCAGCTGTCTGCAATTACTGTAAGTTCGAATCTCACCAGGCTCAAGGTTGACTCAGCCTTCCATCCTTTCTAAGGTAGGTAAATTGAGGACCCAGTTTGTGGGGCAATAAGCTGACTTTGTATAAATATACAAAAAGTATGAAGGCTATTGCTTAACGCACTGTAAGCCGTCCTGAGTCTCTGGAGAAGGGCGGCATATAAAAATCAAACTAAAAAAAAAAGTGAAAAATGAAAAGTTTTCATTTAAGAACTACCACAGATGGCTAGTCCTCGATTTAGGACTGTCGCTGAGCCTGGAATTACAGTTATTGGGTCGGTTGTTAAATAGATCACCCGTGCCCGATTTTATGACTTTATTTGCAGCAGTCATTAAGTGAATCACCAATTCAAACCTTTATTGTTAGGGTACAACATATGTACGTTGAGATTGGCTGAGCCTCCATAGTCATTAATGGAATTCTGCAATGGTGGGGTTTTTTTTAAAAAAAAAATTGCCAGAAACTGGAAGTAAGTGCCCTTTTTTCTCCAAAAAAATTGTTGTAAATTGCAGTCAATTGATTATGAGATTTTTTTAAAAATTTGATTTATATGCCGCCCTTCTCTAGAAACTCAGGGCGGCTTACAATGCATTAAGCAATAGCCTTCATACTTTTGTATATTTTATACAAAGTCAGCTTATTGCCCCCACAAACTGGGTTCTCAATTTACCTACCTTAGAAAGGATGGAAGGCTGAGTCAACCTTGAGCCTGGTGAGATTCGAACTACAGTAATTGAAAGCAGCTGGTGTTAATCACAATGCTTTTAGTCTGCTGAGCTACCCAGAGATAATGCAAATAACAGAGTTGGAAGGGACCTTGGAGGTCTTCTAGTCCCACCCCCTGCTCAAGGAGGAGACCCTATATCCATGATAGCGAACCTATGGCACACGTGCCACAGGTGGCATGTGGCGCCATATTCGTGGGCACGTGAGCATTGCCCTAGCTCAGAAGGCTGATTTTCGAGCCTTCCAGGCCTACTGGAAGTCAGGAAACAGGCTGTTTCCGACCTCCGGGAGGAGGGGAGGCCCATTTTTCGCTCTCCCCAGGCTCCAGAGGCTTTCTAGGAGCCTGGGGAGGGTGAAAACGGCTTTCCCCACCTCTCCCAGAGGCCAGAAATGGCCCGTTTGCTGACTTCCGGTGGGACCGGAAGGCCCATTTTTCGCTCTCCCCAGGCTCCAGAGGCTTTCTAGGAGCCTGGGGAGGGTGAAAACGGCTTTCCCCACCTCTCCCAGAGGCGAGAAATGGCCCGTTTGCTGACTTCCGGTGGGACCAGAAGGCCCATTTTTCGCTCTCCCCAGGCTCCAGAACCTTTCTAGCCTGGTGCTTTAATTACTAGGCCAAACAGGCTCTCAAGTCTGTTGTAACTTTGAACGGTCACTAAGCAATCAGACATAATTCAAGGACTATCTCTAGCAATTGGTGTGCCTAGTTTTGAGAACCGCAATTGTGGTTTCTTTTAAGAATTTTCAAGGGCTCTGTGTATCCACCGCGATGGATTCTAGCGTGTTTGAACGCTATCATTAGCTAGGATTTGCATCGAAAAATGTATTTAGAGGTATTTTAAAGATTTTTAAAAAAAAAACAATGGCTCCAAAGTGTTTTCTATTTTATACATGAAGATAAGCAGACGCCAATTTCCGTCAGACAGCCACCTGGTTTTCCAACTCCTCCGTGCTTCCGACATGTAGTAGGAGACAGTGCAAGGCTGCTAATTGGTCATTATCCGACTTGCTCTTCCACAAAAATTGTAGCAAAGGCTTCGGGCTCATTTCCACGGTAAATATTTTTCCTGTGCTGCGATCCAAGACACTCGATTTGGCTGGGGAACAGACGGTGGCAGCGTTCAGCTGATTCATTGTTGCCTCTTCGCCTGAGGAAAACAAAATTGGACAGGAGGACTTTACAAAGGGTACAGCGGACCCACGTTGAAATCTCCAAGGTCCCTTCCCAAATCCTACTATTTATTCTATGTTCTAGGTCAGGGGTCGGCAACCCATGGCTCTGGAGCCGCATGTGGCTCTTTCATCCTTCTGCTGCAGCTCCATCACTCAAAATATGTGTCACAACCGCCAATATGCAACACCCACAGGCACGCAATTTATTGAACTTTTCAACCCCCGGTAGGCCAACCATGGTAAATCCAAGAAAAGAAAAGTTTCCAAAGAAAACAGAATGTTTAATGGTACGTAGGCAAATTCACTTGCTTTCACTACTGATTTATCAGTACGTTTAATACCCTGTTTCCCCCAAAATAAGACATCCCCTGATAACAACATCCCCGCTTGGGCGGGGGGGTGGTGCGAAAGCTCTACTAAGCAGGTATATACAAAAGTATGAAGGCTATTGCTTAACGCATTGTAAGCCACACTGAGTCTCCGGAAAAGGGGCGGCATACAAATCGAATCAATCAATCAATCAATCCATAAACCCAATCGGGTTTTTGAGCGCATGGCAATAAGGCCAAGCGCTTATTGCTTAACGCATTGTAAGCCGCCCTGAGTCTCCGGAAAAGGGGCGGCATACAAATCGAATCAATCAATCAATCAATCCATAAACCCAATCGGGCTTTTGAGCGCATGGCAATAAGGCCAAGCGCTTATTGCTTAACGCATTGTAAGCCGCCCTGAGTCTCCGGAAAAGGGGCGGCATACAAATCGAATCAATCAATCAATCAATCAATCAATCCATAAGCCCAATCGGGCTTTTGAGCGCATGGCAATAAGGCCAAGCGCTTATTGCTTAACGCATTGTAAGCCGCCCTGAGTCTCCGGAGAAGGGCGGCATATAAATCTAACTAACTAATAAATAAATAAATAAATTTCAGGGTTCAAAAAAATATAAGACAGGGTCTTATTTTTGGGGAAACACAGTATGTGGTGAGAAATTGGCAAACAACAAGAAGTCAAATGTTGCAAGGTATTTCCGGAATAAACATTCAGCCTTTGCTGAAAAATATCCAGATGGAGATGAGAGGGAAGAAAAACCGTTTCGGAATTGATGCAGAAGTTCATTGATTTCAGAAATGCAATACACTATAGTTTTTTTTATAAAGGTAAAAAAGCATAAAGGTAAAAAAAAAAGATATATGCAGTGCTATCTTCATTTTAGATGTCAAAAGGTTTTGTGGCTCCCGGTGTTTTCTTTTCTGTGGGAAACGGGTCCAAATGGCTCTTTGAGTGTTTAAGGTTGCCAACCCCCTGTTCTAGGCTGTAAATGCAGGCATTCCTTTCTCCGAGAAACATTTCTTTTTTAAAATAAAAATACCTGATAGAAAGAAACTGTGGCAGATCAGGTCAGGATGCTGGGTGTCCAGAAGATGCAGGAATTGTCCAGGTAAATACACAGCCACGTAAGAGTCTGTTTTGGGAATGAATAGTTGTGGTGTTTTGTTTTTTTAACATAATCAATCAAAACAAAACCAGACAGAATTGAACTGTGCACACTAGGCGCGTTATTTAACCCTGCGGTATTAGACATGGCAATCTCATTAAATCTAGAACTCAGGTAGTCCTCGACTTACAACAGTTCATTTAATGACCGTTTGCAGTTAGTACAGGACTGAATATAGTGAGTTACGGCCAATAGTGGGTTTCAATTTCGTTTGCTACCGGTTTGCTCGTGGGTGTGTAGGCACATGTGTGACACTTCTGCGCATGTTGAAGACGCTTCGGCGCACACGTGATGCTTCTGCGGTGGGTGGCTGGGTGGCGTCCCGCCACTACCGATTCACCTGATCTGCGGCGAACCGGTAACAACCCGCCACTGGTTATGACTCTGTTTTCATACTTACGACCATTGCAGCATTTCCCATGGTCGCGTGATCAAAATTGGCAACTGACTCGTTATTTATGACGGTTGCATGTCCCGAGATCATCTGACCCCTTTTGCGACCATCTGATAAGTAACGTCAATGGGTAAGCCAGATTCACTTAATAACCACGTTACTACTGTATTTTCCTGCGTATAAGACTACTTTCTAACACACAAAAATCTTCTCAAAAGTCGGGGGTCGTCTTATACGCCGGGTCTCATTCTCCTGTAACCAGGCAGACCAGCCCATAAGGCTCTGACGAGCCTTAAATGGCTCTGAGGAGGGTCGTCTTATACGCCCAGTTGTCTTATATGCCGGAAAATACGGTAATTTAACAACTGCAGGGATTCACTTAATACCTGTGGCAAGAAAGGTCGTAAAACGGGGCAAAACTCACTATTCCACTGTCTCACTTAGCAACAAAAATGTGGGGCTCAATTGCAGTCGTAAATCGAAGACCATCTGCTCATCGTTGAGCAGGCAATCCACAATTTAGCTCCCCCCCCCTTTTTAAAACAATTCCAATATTGTGGGGGTGTTTCGCAGGAAATAAAGCAGCTGAGGAATTCAAATGTTTCCCCTCAAGAAAAATGCCAAGTCTTATGACTATAGGCTATTAAAACGCTTTGTTCTGCCAAGCAGAAGGAAGCCAAGTTAGAAACAATTCCTTATTTGGCAAACCAGATTTATGGGGATCGGGAAGCGATCACGGCAGAGCACAAAGGCAAAACAAAACACGTATGTTCTAGCTTTTCAATGGAAATATCTCCCAAGTGGGCCTTAGATCGTAAGTGTGTCTCATTCAGCAGAAAAGCAGAAAAGGAAGAGGAAGAGCGGGGATGAAATTATTAATTTACCAAGATCCAAAAAAACCAGCTCCTTAATTTGCAGAGAATTCATTTCTTCCAAAGTGGCGGTATATGTTTTACTATAACCTGAAAAGAGAAAGACGCAAAGCTGCAGGTAATATAATTCTGAAAGTGATAGGAATTTAAAAAAAGGTACAGGTAAAGGTTTCCCTCGCACATATGTGATAGTCGTTCGTTCCCGACTCTAGGGGGCGGTGCTCATCTCCGTTTCAAAGCCGAAGAGCCAGCTCTGTCCAAAGAAGTCTCCATGGTCATGTGGCCAGTGTGACTCAACGCCAAAGGTGCATGGAACGCTGTTACCTTCCCACCAAAGGTGGTCCCTATTTTTCTACCGGCATTTTTTACCTGCTTTCGAATTGCTAAGGTTGGCAGAAGCTGGGACAAGTAATGGGAGCTCACCCCATTATGCGGCATTAGGGATTCGAACCACTGAAAAGCTGACCTTTCGATCGACAAGCTCAGCATCTTAGCCACTGAGCCACCGCATCCCTCTGCATGCATTTAGAGGGGTGTAATTGAAGGAGGAGGGCGCGATGGCTCAGCGGTGAAAGACGCTGAGCTTGTCAGCTGGAGAGCTGACATCCTGGGTTCGAGCCCCGTGCTTCATACAAAGGGGTGAGCTCCTGTTCTCATTTCAGCTCCTGCCCACCTAGCAGTTCGAAAGCATGCTTTTGAACTGCTAGGTTGGCAGAAGCTGGGACAAGTAACCGGAGCTCACCCTGCTATGCAACACTAGGGATTCGAACGGCCGAACTGCCGACTTTTCGATAGAGAAGCTCAGCGTCTTAGCCGCTAAGCCACTGCATCCCTGATATGAATTAAAACGGGAATGTAAACAAGTGATCTAGCTTGGGTTTCCATCTCAATTTTACAAAGCGCAGCATCAACTTAAAATGAACCGCTAATTTTGTTGTTGTTCTGCCCAGAAAGATGCAGGGGTGAGTACATTAAACAACAAAAGGATAGAAAAAGCATTTCAAAAATAGGCCTGGTGTTCGGGTGGTGGCATTTTTAAATAGAGAGTAGAACAGAACTTCAAATAGGTAACGGAATTCAAATAGAAGGTAATGTACCTGTTTCTTTAAACAGATATTGAAATATGTGTAGTTTAGAAATGCACTCTTAAAAGTTTGGGCAAAATGTCTCAGTGCCGCAAATTTACAAGTAAACAATTTCCATTGAACATTTATTTATATACTTGTATCCTGCCTTTTATTATTTTTTTCACAAATAACTCAAGGTGGCAAACATATCCAACACAACTTCCTCCCCCTGTTCTGCCCCAGCTACGGACCCCAAAGAACGCAGCACACACAAAGTCTGTACAAACCTTAGTTTACTAAATTAAATCAGTCTTTTTCAAACAGAGGCTGTCAATTAACTTTCTTAACAGCCTACAAGAATCCAAAGAATAAATAATCGTAATCTTACTAGGGTTGGCAGAAAGCCCAGAAACAATTTGCAGGAAACTGATAAGAGAACTAAGATCAAGACGCGAAGAAGAGTGAATGAAGTTTTTCCCTGCAAATTGCTTCAGTCGGTGTTCTTTCTTAAATAAGCTAAGGGAGTGGCCAATTAGCCCCAAGCCTTACTCTCGAGGAGACCTCCTCCTGAGGAGCCACTCCTGCCTTTTGGCAGCTCTCCGCGCCCGTGCATCGAGAAGAGGCTCCTCCTCTTCGTCCTCTTCACTTAAAGGAGCTTCTGGAGGTTTTGAAGGCCCTGGCTGAATCCCTGCCTCTGGCACCACATCTTCTCCAGCCTCCTCATTGTCCGACTCAAGTGCCAGCTGCACAGGCTGCTCGCGCAGCACACCAGTCTCCTCGCTGTCAGAATCAGCTACTAGCTACACAGGCTGCTGATGGGCCACATCACCCCCTATTTTCCCCACAACAACAACCCTGTTAGGTAGGTTGAGGTGAGAAAGAAAGATCGGCCTAAGTTCACCCAATTGGCTATCATGGCTAAGGCAGGATTTGAACTCACGGTCTGCTGCTTTCTAGCCTTAACCGTTAGATCAAACTGCCTCTTCATTAATCAATGTTCAGTGTAACATCTGGATAATTTTGTAAGAGGTGGCAGCATAAACTTACCTTTATGTAGAAAAGCCACTGTATAAGAGACTTCTTTGGAATTCACATTAGCCAAACTATAACACAAACATAAACTTCCTAGAAAGAAAACATACATACAGGTAATCCTCAGATTCTCAGTCATCCAGGTCATGGTTGTCCCAAAGATCTTTTTTGAGGAAGCAACTGGACTTTCTTGGTTTTTCTTTCGAGGACGTTTCGCTTCCCATCCTAGAAGCTTCTTCATCTCTGACTGGATGGTGGGGAAAGGAAGGATTTATATTCCCTCCATTTATAGTCCTTTATATTCCCATATTCCTTCCTTTTAGAGGATGTGGATGGGATGGGATGGGATGGGACGGGACGGGACGGGACGGGACGGGACGGAACGGAACGGGACGGGACGGAACGGAACGGAACGGAACAGAACAGAACAGAACAGAACAGAATAGAAAAAATGAAATGGAATGGAATGGAATGGAATGGAATGGAATGGAATAGAATGGAATAGAATAGAAAATATGGAAGGAATGGAATGGAATGGAATGGAATGGAATGGAATGGAATGGAATGGAATAGAATAGAATAGAATAGAATAGAATAGAATAGAATAGAATAGAATAGAATAGAATAGAATAGAATAGAATAGAATAGAATAGAATAGAATAGAATAGAATAGAAAATATGGAATGGAATGGAATGGAATGGAATGGAATGGAATGGAATGGAATGGAATGGAATAGAATAGAATAGAATAGAATAGAATAGAATAGAATAGAATAGAATAGAATAGAATAGAATAGAATAGAATAGAAAATATGGAGTGGAGTGGAGTGGAGTGGAGTGGAGTGGAGTGGAATGGAATGGAATGGAATGGAATGGAATGGAATGGAATAGAATAGAATAGAATAGAATAGAATAGAATAGAAAAAATAGAATAGAATAGAATAGAATAGAATAGAATAGAATAGAATAGAATAGAATAGAATAGAATAGAATAGAATAGAAAATATGGAGTGGAGTGGAGTGGAGTGGAGTGGAGTGGAGTGGAGTGGAGTGGAGTGGAGTGGAGTGGAATGGAATGGAATGGAATGGAATGGAATGGAATAGAATAGAATAGAATAGAATAGAATAGAATAGAATAGAATAGAATAGAATAGAATAGAATAGAATAGAATAGAATAGAATAGAATAGAATAGAATAGAAAATATGGAATGGAATGGAATGGAATGGAATGGAATGGAATGGAATGGAATAGAATAGAATAGAATAGAATAGAATAGAATAGAATAGAATAGAATAGAATAGAATAGAATAGAATAGAATAGAATAGAATAGAATAGAATAGAATAGAATAGAATAGAATAGAATTTCATGGGCCAAGTGTGATTAGACACAAGGAATTTGTCTTTGGTGCATATGCTCTCAGTGTACATAAAAGAAAGATACATTCATCAAGAACTATAAGGTACAACACTTAATGATAATCATAGGGAGCAAATAAGCAATCAAATCATATTAGGAAACAGCCAATATAAATTGTAAGCAATAAAGGTACAGTCGTTCAGTCATAAGTGGGAGGAGATGGGTGATGGGAACGATGAGAAGATTAATAGTAGTGCAGACTTAGTAAATAGTTTTGACAGCTGTCTGCAAGGAATATAAATCCTTCCATTCCCCACTATCCTGTCAGAGCTGAAGAAGCTTCTTGGATGAGAAGCAAAATGTCTTCGAAAGAAAGAAACCATGAAGTCCAGTTGCCTCCTGGAAAAGCCCCCTTGGGAAAACTTTGGTCCAGTTGTCAGGATTTAACCTTTTGAGATACTTTTGGCTTGGATGATTGACGGAGGGTTGCTTCCAAAACTGTGAAGTCTGCTGAGATACAAGCTGACTAGGACAGTGTCCCCCAATCTTTTGGGCACCAGGGACCTGTTCTGTGGAGAGAAGTTTTTTTTCATAGACCAGAGAGGGATGTGATTTCATGCACTGCCTGCAACCGGTGAATGTGGCTTTGCTTATTTGTATGGGCCGCTTCCTGGCCTGCCGTGGTCCCGGTGCCAGTCCATCGACCGGAAGTTGGGGACCCCTGGTCTAGGACAGTGGCGTCAAACTCGATTTCACTGAGGGCCGCATCAGGATTGTGTTTGACCTCAGGTGGCTTGGATGACTGTGGCCACCATGTCACTCGTGGGGGGGGGGGGGAGTGTGCCTATGGTGGCCCGAGCCCTCTGCCGGTGAAAACAGGCTCCCGAGCTCCATTTTCAGCTGCGACAGCCTTCTGCAATCCTCTGCGAATGAAAATGGAGCTTGGGGGGAGCCACACGTAGCCCTCACGAGCTCCGTTTTGGGCTGCGATGGTCTCCTGCAACCCTCTGCCAGAGAAAACGGAGCTCGGGAAGGCAGCGCACGGCCCTCACGAGCTCCGTTTTTGTTGGTAGAGGCACCACAGGCCGGTCCAGGATGGCCGGTCCAGGTCAGATCTAAGCACCCCGCAGGCCGGATCACGCATCCGGCCCTTGAGTTTGACACCCCTGGTCTAGGATATACTAATAAGTAGAGGAAATACCTCTGGAGGACAGTGTCAGTCTGCAGTATAGCAAGAACCAGAAGAGAGAATCTGCAAATATGTAACTTAAAGGTTCCCAATGTTTATTTATTTCAAAAACTAGCTTGCTTTTCTTATATACAGACCTGTGTCACTGGTAAAAATATGTACATCCAAAGGTTTGGGTATTGTTTCTTGGTCTTGATAGTAGCTATAATTCAAGTTCACAGATCTAGGAAGAGAAAATACAGGAGATACTATTTCTTAATCCCCAAGAGCTACATTATGGAAGCTGTGGGAAATTTGGGCTTCCAAACTGAAAGTAGGGGCCTGATGATGACAAGTTAGAGAGCTTGTCGAATCGTTGCCAAAAAGAAAACTTTTGAAGTGTTGGGTAGGATTTTAGCCAGAGTTTCAAAAGACCTTACAAAGTGTTTTGTTGGAATTTTGGAGGATCTTAAACTGGGATTTTTGCCAGGATCTTAAGCATTTCAACTTACAGACTTTTAATGATGCGGGAAAACACATAAATACATGAACACACACATATATACACACGCACATATAAATACACAAATACACGTATATTTTTGAAACTCACCTTAATCTTATGTCAGCCATGGAGACCTCTAAAGGTGCTTCGAGCTGTTTAAAAACCAAAAGGCAGTTTTGGGTTATTTCAGCAGAGAGGATTAGAAAGCAACAGTATTTCAAACATAATTGGGAAAAATAATTCCTTCCTTCCTTCCTTCCTTCCTTCCTTCCTTCCTTCCTTCCTTCCTTCCTTCCTTCCTTCCTTCCTTCCTCCCTCCCTCCCTCCCTCCCTCCCTCCCTCCTTCCCTCCCTCCCTTCTGTCTATCCTATCTATCCATCAATCTGCCTGTCTCTCTCCCTCTCTCTTTCTACTATCTATCTATCTGTCCGTCCATCCATCCATCCATCCATCCATCCATCCATCCATCCATCCATCCATCCATCCATCCATCTATCTTGCTTTAAAATAATGTCTGAATGCAATCAAATGTGGCTTATTTAAATTCTGTTTCACTCTGCATACATGAGACTCATGTTTCACTTTTAAAAATGGATATTGTCCTTTGCATTCATCAGGCCCACATTTTAGATCCAACCCTACCCCCCAATCGCCCCAAGAAAACCCACTCCACATACAATTTATCAGTATTTCCACTACCTACAGAACTTACTATTAGTTTAAAGTCTTTATTGGGATAAAATTGGATGCAATTTAATATGTCCCTTTCTTCTTCCTACAATGAAAAGAAACATTAACGGAGATTGAAGTTCGATCGTCTGTGAAGATAAACATTATCCTAGCGCCAGAAAAATCTAAATTATTATTATTTAATTACAAACTAAAGTTTCTCAACAGATTTTTAATGAGAAATACAGAATTGAGCTGTCCCTGAACAGGCAATGCAATATTATGATTTTTCATTGAGGAAAGTCAACAAATGTAGACTGTACAGTAGTGGCCAAAATTGTAGAAACCTTTTGGGAAAAGAAACTTTTTGAGGTTTAATGAACTAATAACAGTACTTTTTTTTGGAGTTTCAAGATACCGTATTTTCCGGCGTATAAGACGACTGGGCGTATAAGACGACCCTCCTCAGAGCCATTTAAGGCTCGTCAGAGCCTTATGGGCTGGTCTGCCTGGTTACAGGAGAATGAGACCCAGCGTATAAGATGACCCCCGACTTTTGAGAAGATTTTTGTGTGTTAGAAAGTAGTCTTATACGCAGGAAAATACAGTAATCCTTTTCCGCTGCTGGAATGGCCTGGGAATAGCCCAGACCTTAATCCAATTGAAAATCTAGGGAACCGACTAAAGAAACGTCTTAGTCAGAAACGACTCAGCAATGAAACCCAGTTAATAGAAGCCATCATTCAATCTTGGTTTCACATTAGAACAGCTGCAGAACTAAAAAACTTGGTTCACTCCATGGGAAGATGTTGTAAGGCCGTCATACATGCTAAAGGATACCCAACTAAGTATTCACTGACATGGGGATCATTTTTATATATCTCGTTTTTTCTACGTTTCACTTTTCTTCTTTATCCTGCAACTGCTATTCTGATGGCAAATCCTTCATAAAAGTTATTACATTACATTCTTGATTAAATGATCTTTCCACTGATATATAATTTCACGGTACTACTCCAAAAAAAAAAAAAGTGGTGTTATTAGCTAGTTTTAGAAAATACACTTTCCCCAAAAGGTTTCCACAATTTTGGCCACTACTGTAGCTGCAAGTTATTATTATGGCATGTCCAAGTGAATACAAAAACTCACTTAACGAATGTCCCCCTTAACAACAGAAATTTTGGGCTCAATTATGGACCTAGGCAAGAACTACCTGTATTAACTGGTCAGCCATACATTTCATTCTCAAAAAAGTTTCTTGGTTTTCCGTTACAATCGCTTTAACTACCAACTTCAATGGTATCTGGAAAAAAAATCTCTTTATTTTAACGCACGAATCCATTTTCGGTCAAGAAACCAGATTCTGACACGAAACGTAATTTTTATTAACAGGAAAATCTTCGTGGCGGATATTACATTGCTTCCCATTCTCTTCTGGCTCACTAAATAAACCAGACCAGAAATTAATTACACAGGAAGACCGGTGAATCAGGAAGATATTTAACCAAACCACTTCCAAATGTTATCTTGTCTTCTAGGACTTAAAAAAAATGTTTCGGCCTCATTTGCATAGTTTGTGCATGTTTCTATCATATCTGTGGGCACGCAAATGTTGCCCTAGCTCGGCCAGCTGATTTTCAGACTTTCTGGGCCTACTGGAAGTCGGGAAACTGGCCGTTTCTGGCCTCCGGAGGGCCTCAGAAGGGGTGGGGGAGGCAGTTTTCACCCTCCCCAGGCTCCAAGAAAGCCCCTGGAGCCTGGGGACGGTGAAAAATGGACCCACTGGTAACCTTTTTGCCGTCGCGGTGCTTTTTGCCTCCTGGTTTCTAGCCAGGTGCTTTCACCACTGGGCTAAACTGGCTAACATTTTCTTATATTTCAGTTCTGGAACCAATTCTAAAATTTGCCTCAGAATTTCAGTACGTTTCGAAAAACCTTTCGTGGAACAAGAGAGAGAAGACGGAGCAAGATTGTTTCTCGCCTGCAAATTCTTCGAAGTCTGACTTCGATCTCCTTTAGGTAAATAGCTCCGTATCGTTTTAACAGTCACAGAGTTGGAAGGGACCTTGGAGGTCATCTAGTCCAACCCCCGGATCGCGCTGTACTAGGGATTTGAACCGTCGAACTACCGACCTTTCTGATCAACAAGCTCAGTTTCTTAGCCACTGAGCCACCTAGTCAGGCAGTTTTAAGAGGTGGGTCAAAGGGCTACAATTAAATAACCCACTGCATGAGGAATAAGCAAACAATATGATCAAAGGAACCAAAATGTTCTTGTTTTTCACCTTTGTGACAATGTAGAATAGCCTTTGTTCCAGCATATCCCACTGGGACCACATGACATCATCGGCAATTCTCTCTTTCGAAAGCCGGCTCAAATTTTCAATCGTCTAAAAGGGAAGGAAATAAGCACAATTACAGGAGAGGAATAGTACAACGTCTTGTACTATTGGAGTACAAGACGTCTCCAGGGGTCAAATCAAATTGAGTTTCCTTCTTGAACAGAAAGTTGGACTTCAAGGTCCCTTCCAATGATATTTAGTCTATGTTCCACATCAGGAGTCTCCAACCTTGGCAACTTTAAGACTTGTGGACTTCAACTCCCAGAGTTCCTCAGCCAGCAAATTCTGGGAGTTGAAGTCCACAAATTTTAAAGTTGCCCAGGTTGGAGACTCCTGATGTGGAACATAGACTAAATATCATTGGAAGGGACCTTGAAGTCCAACTTTCTGTTCAAGAAGGAAACTCGATTTGATTTGATTTATTAGATTTATATACCACCCTTCTCCCGAGGGACTCAAGGCAGTGTACAGCCATGATACAAAACAATAAACCCTACATTTAAAAACCTAATTAACCCAATTATACAGATTTTGTCCTTCTTAATTAAAACCCATAATTTAAAATACTCCATCCAGATTTTAGTCAGCCAGGCCAGCCTGTTGAAACAACAGGGTCTTGAGGGCCCGGTGAAAAGTACATTGCTTATTTCATAAGCAATGGGGGAAACGAGATTCACTCAACAACCGGTTACTAACTTATCAACTACAGTGATTCACTTAACAACGGAGGCAAGAAAGGTCATAAAATGGGGCAAAACCTAACCAATGTCTCACTTCACAACATAAAGTTTGGGCTCAATTGTGGTCATACATTGAGGACTACCTGTAGATTAATTGGACAAGCGAGGATCTTTGGAAAAAAACTACATTTAGAACAAAACTTGGATATTTTTTTCACTCTGCCCAATCTCATTTCAACCCCAACCAAAAAAGTCCAAAAGGAAGAAAATTAAAACATACCACTCTGTCTCCTTCTCTGACAGTTCTGATGTCCAATTTTTCGGCATCTTAAGAAACATAAATACAACATTAGGTGACAGATATCAAGGTACAGGGTAACAGGTATATCAAACGTTATTTTAAAAATCTGTACATTTGGTCCATATTTGTTTGTTTCTGCTCTTGGGGTTCGAAGGGTGTTGCGAGAGAGGTCGAAAGGGCAAATAACATTTTTGGAGTCTCTTAATGACCCCGTAATCCCTTGCATCGGGGTGGAGTTGGGTCAACTGAATGGAGCTGAGTATTTACTGGCCAGATGCCCTTCCTGTTGCCAACGCAGAGTTCGCAGCAGATAGTTTCACATTGTGCAAAAGGCAAAGATTAGACTAGACTAGACTAGACTAGACTAGACTAGACTAGACTAGACTAGATCAACTCAAATTTCAGAGGCAGTCTTTGCTACTAATCATTACTAATCACCTGTTTCAACTCCTACCCTCAGAACGACGCTACAGAGCACCAGAACAACTAGACACAAGAACAGTTTTTTCCGAACGCCATCACTGCTAAACAAATAATTCCCTCAACACTGTCAAACTATTTACTAAGTCTGCATTACTATTAATCTTCTTATCGTTCCTATCACCCATCTCCTTCCACTTATGATTGTATGACTGTTGCTGGGATCCTTAAGATATATATTGACTGTTTCCCTATGACTATGATTAAGTATTGTACCTTATGATTCTTGATGAATGTATCTTTTCTTTTATATACACTGAGAGCGTATGCACCAAGACAAATTCCCTTGTGTGTCCAATCACACTTGCCAATAAAGAATCCTATTCTTTTCTATTCTATTATTTGCATGACAGCATATACACAAGTGGGGTGCTGATGCTAGAATAGAATTTTTGGGGCGTCAATGGGGAAGCCGGATTCACTTAACAACTGTGTTGTTAACAACTGCAGTGATTCACTTAACAACTGTGGCAAGAAAGATCGTAAAACGGGGCAAGGCTGACTTAACAGATGTCTCAATTAGCAATAATTCTCAGCTCAATTATGGTCGTAAATTATACATCCCAGTTTTAAGGGATTCTCTTCCTGTAACTCCAGATAGATAAGAATCAAATTGCTACAACTTTCTTAGATGTTAAGAAAACCTCTGAAATGGAAAGTAGGAAATGTATCCTGAAAGTTATGCCACGCTTGTGCTTGTGGAGGTTGGGGAGGAACGTGGGCCAGTTCTGGAGTCTGGGGAAGGGCTCTGAGTCAGAGGCAGAGATGGGGGCCAAGGCCATTGATAGTTCTTTGCTGCCTCCGGAGTCTCCAGAGTCTGACATCAGCAAGACAGAAGAACAGTGGGAGCCTGTTCCCAGTGTGCGCATGCACAGAGCTGCCAGGAGACAGGAATACTTAAGGAAACAGGGTCAACTTGGGAATAAGGCTTGGAGATGATTGGCCCCTCCCATAAGACATAAAAGAGAAGCGAAAGGGACGTGAGCTTTTGCAGGAAGCAATTAGTTCATCTGGTCGGTAAAAGCTTTGGGAAAGTTCTCTTTGACTCTGTGCTAAGTTTGGCCTTGCCCTGTGTGGGGCAATTAGTTCTCTGGCAGCATTCCAAGGGAGATAAGGTGGGTGTTTGTAAACACTTCCCTGAAAGACTGTTTGAGAAGCCTTTTGGACAGGGAATGACAATAATTCACAGCCGCATGAATTAAAGAGGTTTGCCGGGACTAAGGTTGTGCTGTACACTTTCTAAGGAAGCCTAGGACAGAACAATAATGATCTTACAACATTGGAAGGCGAAAGCTACGCCTGATCTGCAGCAATTATTGATACCTGTCGTTTTACATTTCGAATTACAAATGCTGCAATTGTACAATTACATTTTGAATTCGAAATGTTGAATTACATTTTGTGGTTCAACAAAGAGAGGGAGAAGTTTTCCAAGCAAGGTGGTTGAAATGTTTGCATTGCCCTGCTTAGAACTTAATCTCCCAAGCCTTTTATTTTTTTCAGGTTACGTTTGAATAGTATCTCTGTATTATACAATACTCTATATCAGGGGTGTCAAACTCAAGGCCTGGGGCCCAGATGCAGCAAATCACCGGCCCATGGTGCTTCTGTCAGTGAAAACGGAGCTTGGGAGGGCCGTGCATGGTCAAACTGGCCACACCCACCCTGGCCATGCCCCCCCCCAGTCCTCCCAAGGTCAAACACAACCCTGATACGGCCCTCAATGAAATTGAGTTTGACACCTCTGCTCTATATTGTATGCATATTTATTTTGGTTGATTTAGCAGGATACAATTGCTTGAAGAATTCATCCTATGTTACTCTGCCCGTAAACCCTGTTATTTATTATTTATTTATTATTATTTATTATTGCGATTTATATGCCGCCATTCCCGAAAAAGGACTCAGGGCGGCTTACAAAACATCAATCAACAATACAAACAATGTCGACTGGCGGCCCCTAGGGGGAGAGCTTTCTCTGTGGGGGCACCTACTATCTGGTATGAGCTCCCCCTGGAGATACGGAATATCCCGGATCTACGCACCTTCCGCCGCACTCTCAAGACCTTTTTATTTCACTAATCTTTTCCCTCTTTTCTTTTTAATATGCAAATTTTAAATTGGTGTTGAAATGATTGGGGTGTTTTAATTTGACTGGGCCAAATTATTTAATTTGCTTTTATCCTATTTTTAAATTTTGTATTGTGTATTTTTATTGTTTGGCGGTTCACCGCCCTGAGTCCTTCGGGAGTAGGGCAGTATATAAAACAAATAAACATAAACATAAACAAATCACAGTAAAAATTAAAATCTCCATTAAAACCAGATTAAAATTACCGTATTTTCCGGCGTTTAAGACGACTTTCTAACACATAAATATCTTCTCAAAAGTCGGGGGTCGTCTTATACCCCAGGTGTCGTTCTCCTGTAACCAGGCAGACCAGCCCGAAAGGCTTCCACGAGCCTTAAATGGCTCTAAGGAGCCAAGCTGAATTGCCTGCTGAGTTGCCGCTAATCAGCTGAGTTACACCCAAGCCCCCTGTAAAAGGGAAAAACTTTCCTTTTACACAACGCTCCCCATCCCAGCTGAGTTGCCTGATTAGCAGGCAACTGAGCTGGGATAGCCAGAGCCTGGATGGCCAAGCGCTGTGTAAAAGGGAAAAACTTTTCTTTTACACAACGCTGGCCATCCCAGCTGCTAATTTTTGCCTGCTAATTGCTCCGTAGCAAAAATCCCCCCCCCACCTCCAGCTTGCTTACCTTAGCTGCTAGCCGCAGGGCTTGCCTTGCCTGCAATCCATTGCATCAGCAAGCAACTAAATCTCCCTGCCTGCTTGATTGCAGGCAGGGAGATTTAGTTGCTTGCTGATGCAAGCAAGTTGTGGACTTCAACTCCCAGAATTACTCAGCCAGCAAAGCAAAGCTGGCTGAGGAATTCTGGGAGTTGAAGTCTACAAGTCTTAAAGTTGCCAAGGTTGGAGACCCCTGTTCTATTGGGTAAGTTTTTTTCCCCCTTTGGGAGCTTTAAAAAAAATAGTTAATTGGGGGGTTTTTTAGTTGTTCTTTTTTAGACCTAGCCATTTAAAGGCTAGGTCTAAGTTTTAGGCTAGGAAGTTTTAAATTTAGCTTTCATATAAAAATAAAAATAAATAAAAATAAAATTTGTGCAACTTTCTGAGATTTAGTGCGTTTCTGTAGTGTTTCACTCTAACTACACAAACACACAAAATCTCACAAAGCTGTATGTGGAATTTTGTGTGTGTAAACCCACAATGTAAAAGTTGTTTTTTGGGGCTTTTTGTGGCTGTGTGAGGTCCCTGCTTGTTGCAGGGGCCATTTTGGGTCTAGCATAGCTGCGTTTACATTGTGGGTGAGCCAGCTGATGTTTTTTAATTTTTATTTGGTGTGCGTTGGAAGAGGGGTCGTCTTATACAGCAAGTGTAGCCCAAACCCTATATTTTTACAGGAAAAGTTGGGGGTCGTCTTATACGCCCAGTCGTCTTATACGCCTGAAAATACAGTATTTCATTGTACAAACCCCCAACGGATCAGTTTATTCCGAATCAATGTGGAGAAAACAAGGGGAACAACATGCCAGCCGCTTTTCTAATATGTAATTCTGATATGTATGTCTGTGGGTTTGCATTCCCCTATTGTCTTTTAACGCATTAAACCTAGAACCTGCCCAGGAACCTGTCAATCAAAATGCAGAAGTGAAAACACTTACATTTATCTTCTGAAATGAGTAAGAGGCAGCTATCTGACGACGGCTTTTTATCTGTAATCGGATATAGGAACTGAAAAAGAGAATTGTTCAGAGATTTTTAAAAACTATTATGGTTTGCCGCTGACATCGCATGTTTGTCTAATGGAGTCTCATCCTATCAACGTAATTACTTTTCCGCTCTTATTGCATCGGCAGATAACCGCCCAGCTGCCCTGTTTAGGGTGACCCACTCCCTCCTCCATCTGGGAGCGCGGGACGGCCCCTTGCAGGGACGAGCTGAGGATTGCAAAAGCCCCCCTTGTCACGGCCGTTAGATGAGGCAACTATATAAATGAGATAATATTTTAAATACCTAGACTGAACAGCCAAGAAGCAGATGCAGACAGAGATAAAGATCCAAGGGAGGAATATGGGAGGCAAGTCAAAAGAAGCATAGCAATTACAGTATTGAAGCGGACAAGAGATGACGGATAGATGATTTCTCTTTTCTGTTGTTGTGGTTTGCTTTTCCTTTTCTCTCTCTTTTTTTTCTTTTTTTAGTTAGGTGACATGATTAGGAGGTAGGATAGAAAGACAACGTCTTTTAATAAAGGGTGACATGATTAAAAGTTAGAATAAGAGAAATAAGAGAAGGGGGAATATTAGTGTATACACTTTTATATAATAAAACAAAAGCAGTAACAAGAGAAAGCATGGAATAATTGAATAATGACAGATTGCAACTTAATATAAATGTGTATCATTATTAGAAATATGTAAATTGATTGAATATAATAACTATGATTAATTCTATTGGTTTTATTTGCATTAGAATGTATGACATCCAGGTGCCAAACTGTTCACGCATTGATATGTTTGTTAAAAAATAAAAAGACTGAATGACTTTATTATTAAAAGACAAGTCCCATTTGGGAGCCATATGTAGTACAGGTAGTCCTCGACTTACAACCACAATGGAGCCAACATTTTGGTTGCTAAGTGAGACATTTGTTAAGTAAGTTTTGCCCAGGGGTGAAATGTAAAATTTGTTACTACTGGTTCTGTGGGCGTGGCTTGGGGGGGGGGTAATGTGACTGGGTGGGCGTGGCCAACTTTTTTTTTTTAACTTTTCAAAGCATTTTTTCTAATGCTTTGAAAAGCCTCTGCTGATCAGGCAACTCAGCTGGGATCATCAGAGAGGTTTTTAAAAAAATGCTTTGAAAAGCCTCTCTGACAATCAGGCAACTCAGCTGGGATCGTCAGAGACTTTTCAAAGCATTGTTTTTACCACCTCTTCAGCCAAGAGGTTGCAGAAAAAAATGCTTTGAAAAGCCTCTGACGATCCCAGCTGAGCCGCTCGATCATCAGAGGCTTTTTTTTTTACTTTTAAAAGCATTTTTTCGTCGGAAGAGGTTGTAGAAAAAATGCTTTTAAAAGTTTAAAAAAAAAACCCTCTGATGATCGTGCAACTCAGCTGGGCATGGCGGGGGTGGGGGTGGGGTGCAGGGATTTCTGCTACCGGTTCTCTGAACCGGACCTGCCGCCATCGCTACCGGATCGGGAGCATTTCACCCCTGGTTTTGCCCCATGTTACGACCTTTCTTGCCACAAGGATTGCTGAAGTTCTGAAAATTAATAACATAGTTGTTAAGTGAGCCTGGCTTGTCAGATGGTCACAAAAGAGGATCACCTGACCCTGGGACACTGCAACCGTCATAAGCACAAGTCAGTTGCCAAGCGTCTGAATTTTGATCACGTGACGCTTGGGCTGCCACAATAGTCGCAAGTGTGGAAAATGGTCACGAGTCACTTATTTCGGTGCAGTTGTAACTTTCAATGGTCACTAAATGAGTTGTTGTATATCGAGGATTACCTGTACAAAGCCGCTTATTAGCTTAGTAATAAAAAAAAAATGTACAATGCATTTAGTGCTTTCTAGCAATGTGCTACCATACAAATAATTTTATTTTTTCCCTGGAGGGAAAAGGTTAGTAAAATCACTTACTTGTACTCTGATGCAGCTATCCACGGCCTTTAAAACTTTCACATTATTAAGCGGGTGAATTTCAATTAGTAAGGTCAGACATTTAGGAACTGGGATTAAAAAAAAACACAAAGAAGAGAATATTAATCTGTAATTCAGTGGTTTATGAAGTTCGTTTAAGAGTGTTTAGATCAAGGGTGTCAAACTCAAGGCCCGGGTGGGGGGGGGGGCAGATCTGACCCACGGGGTACTTAGATCTCTTCCACAGGGCCACCCTAGAAACAGTGAAGGACTGACCCGCGGAGCCTCTGCCAGTGAAAACAGAGCTCTGGGGGGGCCATGTGTGGCCCTCCTGAGCTCCGTTTTTGCTGCAGGAGGCTGTCGCAGCCAAAAACGGAGCTCAGGAGCCCGTTTTCTCTGGCAGACTGTTTGGGCCGCCACAGGCGTCCCCGACACGAGTGACATAGAGCTGGCCACGCCCACCCAGGCCACACCCACCCCGGTCCCGAGGTCAAACACAACCCTGATGCGACCCACAATGAAATTGAGTTCGGCACCCCTGGTTTAGATAATTCCAGTACCTGTTTGAAAAAGGAACCTTTTCTCTTCCTGTGTTGCCTGAAGGAAACTGATGGCTATTTAAAAGAGGAAAAAAAAAAGATATTGAAAATGTAAAGCATTGAATCACCATCCAAGCTGACACCAGCCAGAGCATAGAACAAATCAAAGAAATCCGGTAAGATCAGAAGATGTGGAAGGAACCTGGGCCACACAATTGCCAAGAGTCGGACACGGCTGAATGGATAACATCATCGTCACCAGTGGTGGGATTCAGCCAGTTCGCACCACTTCGAGAGAACCGGTTGTTAACTTTCTGAGCAGTTTGGTGAACTGGTTGTTGGAAGAAATCATTAGTGCAGAGAACCGGTTGTTAAATTACTTGAATCCCATCATTGATCGTCACCAAGTATTGAAAATTCAACCAGAGCTTTTATTGAGGAAAGTGCAACAAAAGTAACCGTTCTGCAGAAAATGGAACCGTGGAGGTCATGTAGTCCAACTCTGCTAAGGGCCAGGATCCAAAACAGCATATCTGAGAGATGACCATCCAACCTCTGAGAGATGAGTTGAGGAGAACTCAACGCTACATAGGGAGGCCTGTTCCATTGGTGGACAATTTGCACGGTCAGGAAATTCTTCTTGAAGTTCAACAAGAAGAACAAACAATTAAGGAAACTACGTATGTCTGGCCTAATAAAGAGAAGGATTAGGAGTGACATGATAGCCGTCTTCCAGTATTGCAGGGGCCATCACAGAGAAGAGATGATTGACTTGTTCTCCAAAGCAGCAGAGGGCAGGGCAAGAAGTAACAGATGGAAAATTGTCAGAGAGAGATCCAACCTAAAACTAAGGAGAAATTTCCTGACAGAGAGAAAGATGATTAGGGAACTGGAGGCTAAAACATATGAAGAACGGTTGTATGTCTAGTTTAATGAAAAGAAGGACTACGGGAGACATGATAGCATCTCAATGTCTCACAAAGAAGAGGGAGTCCAGCTATTCTCCAAAGCACCTAAGGGCAGGACAAGAAGCAATGGGTGAAAACTAATCAAGGAGAGAAGCAACTTAGAACTAAGGAGAAATTTCCTGACAGTGAGAACAATTAACCAGTGGAACAACTTGCCTCCAGAAGTTATGAATGCTCCAACACTGGAAGTTCTTAGGAAGATGTTGGATAACCATTTGTCTGAAGTGGTGTAGGGTTTCCTGCCTAAGCAGGGGGTTGGACTAGAAGACCTCCAAGGTCCCTTCCAACTCTGTTATTCTATTCTATTCTATTCTATTCTATTCTATTCTATTCTATTCTATTCTATTCTATTCTATTCCATTCCATTCCATTCCATTCCATTCCATTCCATTCCATTCCATTCCATTCCATTCCATTCCATTCATGGTGGAGAAGCAAACGATCATTGCAGGGCAAATTTCCAAACACCTGAAAAACTTTATCTGAATTAGAAATGAGAGCAAAACGGGAGGGATTGTCATGAAATCTGTCAACATCGAAGGGGTCCATATCAACATACAATACCCCTCAAACAGGAGGACTTACCTAACAAAGTCTTTTCATGATTGATGGAGCAGCTGATCACACGCAGGTCTTTTTCGAAAGTGTACAGGTGCTATTGAAAAAGAAATGGTGGTAACCATATCTGGTGGCTTTTGGTATCACCAAAATGGCGGTGTATTTATTACCTGTGGTAACCGGGGTTCCCAAATCAAGCTAAGTCACAAATCGCATCACACTTGGGTTTAGCTTAGTACGAAGGTGCACAATTCAGGCACAACCTGCAGAGTGCTCCTGAGGGCCGGGGAGGGCAAAAAACGGATGTGAGGAAGCGAAAAACTATTTTTTTTTCCTTGTTTTCCTCTTTGAAATCTTGCGCGTCTTATACTCTGGTGTGTCTTATAGTCCGGAAAATACAGTATCTACTGCTATTTTTTTTATGGTTTTGCTGTATACACTTACATAACCAGACCTCATGCTTGTTAATTTCATTGCAAAAGATACAATTTTCTTGGAAACAATCCCGCCTGCAACGTTAAAACCAAACATTTGATTATCCAACTTCATTTAATCCTCACAGAAGTCAAATACAGCAAAAAAGCATACCTGGTTATTTTTATTATCATCGTCATACAATCCAACATTGGTGCACTCCTCAGGTCCCTACAAAGAGAGAAAATGAGCGTTACCAGTTTTATTTTGGTGTTATCTACAGTTCTGGGATATGCCTAAATTTAAAAGTTGGTATCTATCGTTAGAAAGGGCTAGAAAATTTGAGGCGACTTAATTCCTGTATGTCAAGCTACTCTTGGTACATTAAAAAAAAGACAGAGGAAAAATAATTAAGGGTTGTTTTTTTTAAATGAAAAAGTAAAATTACTAAAAAAAATAACAGAAAGCTTAGAATTCTATTTATGCCATGGCATCTTTCGATCTTTCAATGCTAAGAAAACCTCACTTGGTTTTAATGCAATACCTCGTTTCTGTTTGTCGCTTAGGACAGGGAGCGATAGTCACGTATGCGATAAGATGAAATAAAATAAAATAAAAATACAAAGTAAACTTCCCATCTCCTAAAGAAAAGTAGCGTGAAGGTATGGAGATCCATTCCTGATCATCTTTTCATTCTGGTATCATTTATTTCATCCTTCATCTATGTCCCATCTCTTGTCACCTAGCAAAACTTATATGTTGGGAAATTAAAAACTCGCTAAGGTTGAAGGGACGCGGCGGCTCAGTGGCTAAGATGCTGAGCTTGTCGATCGAAAGGTCGGCAGTTCAGCGGTTCGAATCCCTAGTGTCGCATAACGGGGTGAGCTCCCGTGACTTGTCCCAGATTTTGCCAACCTAGCAGTTGAAAGCACGTAAAAAATGCAAGTAGAAAAATAAGGTGGGAAGGGAACAGCGTTCTGTGCACCTCTGGCGTTGAGTCATGCCGGCCACATGACCACGGAGACATCTTCGGACAGCGCTGGCTCTTCGGCTTTGAAACGGAGATGAACACCGCCCCCTAGAGTCGGGAATGACTGTCACAATATGTGCGAGGAGAACCTTTATTTCTCAAGTTGGTCTTACCTTCCAAGTATAAAGAACATTTCCATTTCTTTCCACATTTATTATAAGCGGCGTTTCCGAATGATTTCCCCAAGCATCTAAAAAAGGCAAGCATGAATGCATTTCTAAACTCATTCAGCCCAAATATAAAGGAAAGCCAATTTCTGAAAAGAATATGCAAACATGATATTAAGAGATGAGCAGGCTGAATTGGAAGGCGAGGTTAAATGTGTCATCAGTTGGGAATCATTGCATAGCCACAAAAGACCCAAGTTCAGCTCCTCCATGAATTCTTATCTAGTGCTGATTTAGCTTTGACTGTCAGTTGACCAGATTCTTCTCCATAGGTAGCAATACAGGTAGTCTTCGACTTACAACCACAATTGAGCCCAAAATTTAAGTTACTAACATGGTTAAGTGAATCTGGCTCCCCCCGTTGATTTTACTCGAAAGCAGATCACATGACCCTGGGAACACTGCGACCGTCATAATTATGAACCAGTTGCCAAGCATCCCGTGACCAAGGTTGTAAGGGTGAAAAACTGTCACTTTTTTTCAGTTGTCGCTTCGAACGGTCACTAAATGAACCGTTGAAAGTCGAGAACTACCTCCAAGACACTCTTGCTATGCTTTGAACTCAACAAATGCTCCGGGTTCTTTGTGCCTGACACGGATCATTTGAATACAGTAAAAACAACTTTTTCCAGCTCTTTTCAGTGGGTTGATTAGGGAGGGACGTCTCTGCATCATGAATAGGGTATCTGTTTGGAGGTCGCGTCTCCGAGTTGGCCGCATCTTAACATCACATGGATATTGTTAACTTTTGGAACAGTCAAAGATAAACTTTAGAACTTATCCCTTGGAAGGAATTGATCTATCACATGAATTTATTTGAAGAATCTTATGCGTCGAGGGTTCTTATCTTTTTTTTTTAGTGCTTTGAATAAAACAGCGTATCCTTTTTAATTCTGGTAAACCAGCAGCCCCCCTACAACCTTTGGGGTACCAGGGACCGGTTCAGTGAAAAGAGCTTTTTCCGTGGACCGGAGGGAGCGTGGTTTTGCGTGCTACCTGTATCCCACAGATGGGGCTTTGCTTGTTTATGGGGCCTGTTATTTCTGGCATGCCATGCCCACTGCCTGTCCACAGACCGGGAGTTGGGCACCCCTGCTCTAAGTATATAAGACTCTGAAGAGTGATTGCAACTACAATTTAATCAGTGCAAGGAAGTATAAATACAAATGAGCCTTGGTGGTGCAGCAGACTAAAGTGCTGTTAAATAGCACTTAGCTGCCAGCTGCCTGCAATTACTGCGAGTTCGAATCTCACCAGGCTCAAGGTTGACTCAGCCTTCCACCCTTTCGAGGTAGGTAAAATGAGGACCTGGATTATGAGGGCAATAAGCCGACTTTGTATAAAAAAGAACACCGCTTAGGGGGGGCCAAAAGTCCTACTAAGCAGGTATATACAAAAGTATGAAGGCTATTGCTTAATGCACTGTAAGCCGCCCTGAGTCTCCGGAGAAGGGTGGCATATAAATCAAACCAATAAATAAATAAATAAATGCAAAACAAAGATATACCTACCAGAGGTGGTATACAGCAGGTTCTGACCAGTTCTGGAGAACCGGTAGCGGAAATTTTGAGTAGTTAGGAGAACCAGTAAGTACCACCTCTGACTGGCTCTGCCCCCATCTATTCTCTGCCTCCCGAGTCCCAGCTGATCAGGAGGGAATAGAGATTTTACAGTATCCTTCCCCTGGAGTGGGGTGGGAATGGAGATTTTGCAATATCCTTCCCCTGCCACGCCCACCAAGCCATGCCACGCCCACGCCCAGTCGTTAAATTAGTAACAAGGTCGTTAAATGAATCTGTCTTGCTCATTGGCTTTGCTTGTCGGAACATCGCAAAAGGTGAACGCATGACCCTGGGATACTGCGACCGTCACAAATATGAGTCAGTTGTCAAACGTTTGAATTTTGAGCACATGATCGATGGGATGCTGCAAAGGTCATAACTATGAAAAATGTCTGTAAGATGCATTTTTCACTGCCGTTGTAAGTTCAAATGGCCACTGAAGTGAACTGTTGTAAGTCGAGTATTCTTGGAGCCTAGTAATGCATGACCCATCAACTTTCTCCTATGTGGATCAAAACATCACATGCTCCAAAAGGGATGGAGCAGTTAAGAGCCTAGAGATACTCCCAACGTACTTGGGAGTAAGTTAATTCAGTACGGCTGAGAAATAAAATTGGAGTACACCAGCACTAATTACAATCAACACCTCCTTTTAATGACCCCATAACCCTTGCAGAGTGGATCTGGGCAACTGAATGGAGCTGAAGATTTACTGGCCAGATGCCCTTCCTGTTGCCAGTGCTGAATTTTATTCAGCAGATAAATTCTCATTGTGCCCAGAGAGAGGTATATCTGCCTCTACCTAGGATCGAACTCACAGCCTCCTGACTGTGAGGTGGGAATTCTACCTCTAGGCTACCGTGCCAGTCTCTAGCACTAATTAAAATGAATATGCTTAAAACTTCTAACTTCTAACTTCGATGTTTGCATTATAGAAATTCAAAGCTTAATCACAAGTAAATGCCGAGTAATATACAAGTGCTCTTCCTCCAGGTCTGAGAAGAAAAAAAAATTGCAAATATATAAATGTCAAATTGTGACATTCATACAGAGAGTGAAGGCTGGCCTACGTGATAGATGGTTTGTAGGAAGTAGGAATGAATAATGATTTCCTGCCTTCTCCTGTTTCAGTTCTAGCAGTTTTAAGCTCTCTTTTTCAATTATTACACTACGAGATGACCTTATGTCACCTTTTAAGGAAGTTTCAATAACCAATCAAATAGTGCTTTGTTATTATGTATGTATGTATGTATGTATGTATGTATGTATGTATGTATGTATGTGTATATATATATATATATATATATATATATATATATATATATATATATATATATATATATATATATATATATATATATATATATATATATAAAAAGAAGAACACACACACACACACACACACATATTTTCTGGCAGCCAGCAGACCCTCTGCTGCCCATTGGGAGACTAAGATAGATCTATTTTGGGCTCATAAGAAACTACTGGATTGTGATTTCACTGAACTAGGGCTGCATAAAAATCTTGGTTTATGTAGGAAGAACCTGGCTAAAGAGAAATACACATAAAGCCTACGAAAAGGAAAGAAAACAAATACTGTACCTTTACAGGGAGGACACATGAGATGAGGGTGTAGCTAACTGATGAGGGCTTATAAGCCTGAAATAGATCTATCTTAGTCTCCCAATGGGCAGCAGAGGGTCTGCTGGCTACCAGAAAAAACGCCTAGGAACTAGTGGATTGTGATTTCACTGAACTAGGGCTGCAAAAAAAAATATCTTGGTTTACGTAGGAAGAACCTGGCTAAAGAGAAATACACATAAAGCCTACAAAAAGGAAAGGAAACAAATACTGTATCTTTACAGGGAGGGTGTGGCTAACTGATGAGGGCTCATAAGCCTGAAATAGATCTATCTTAGTCTCCCAATGGGCAGCAGGGGGTCTGATAGCTGCCAGAAAAAAAGCCTAGAAACTAGTGGATTGTGATTTCACTGAACTAGGGCTGCAAAAAAATAATAATCTTGGTTTACGTAGGAAGAACCTGGCTAAAGAGAAAGAGATAAAGCCTACAAAAAGGAAAGAAAATGAAAGTATCCATTTTTCTTGGCACTGATCTTTATTAATGTTTAGTAGCTGAGATAAGATCCAGCCAAGAGTTAAGCACTGTTTACATTTCCTTCAATTTCAAGGAGAAAGGGCAATGATTAACTTTGTTGAAGCCAGGCACCCAAAATAATAATAATAATAATCAGTTTCTCCAACTTCTCATCCTAGGAACTTCAACATCGAGGTTCCCTCCAGAATCCAGACCATGCTTATTCTCCAATTAAATTAAATGACAATATAAATTGTCATATAAATGACAATATAAAAAGCCAAATATACTGTTTAGAGGCCACAAATCGAAAAAGCATAAAACCTGTTCTTAAAGAGTGGTGCAATCTTCACAAAAAATCTCCTCCTCCTGGCTTTTTGAGATTTTAGTGATGCATTTCCTAATCCTGCAAGAAGGACATGAGATTCTAATAAAAGAGAATATCTGTAGCTCAGGATTAAGATGAGGGGTCCTTGATGCTCTCCGAGCTTGCTTCTTTTCTTGCGACGTTTCATGACCCAACTAGGTAACTTCATCAGTGCTAGAAGGGGTTTGTAAAGAGGAGGAGGAGGAGGAGGAGGAGGAGGATTGTCGGGTCCTTGGCGCTCTTTGAGCTTGCTTCTTTTCTTCAAGATGTTTCGTGACCCAATTAAGTAATATCATCAGTGCTAGTGGAATGAAGGACATGCTTCCCTAGCCCACATTTTAAAAACATTGGGGAGAGGGCCAAAATGAGGATTTTTGGTCCGTTTCTCAGCCACCCCATTTAAGGGCGCTGGTTGCAATCCTATGCACCCAGGCCTATCAGCAAGGAAGGGCATTGTAGACACAACTTTGAGCTATTTATTTATTTATTTTATTTTATTCCTGCCCCGTGGAATGAATTGCGCCCGGAAATATGTAAGATCTCCGACCTCCGTGTATTTCACTGTGCCCGCAAGGCCCTGCTGTTCCGCCAGGCCGGGCTATCAATGTAATGATTTTAAATTAGGTGTTTTAAATTTTGGGGTTTTAAATCTGAGCTGAAATTATTTAATAATTGTAATTATTTTTAATTGATGTCTGTTTTTGTGCTTTTAATAGGCTGTACACTGCCCTGAGTCCTTCGGGAGAAGGGCGGTATAGAAATAAAATTACTATTATTATTATTATTATTATTATTATTATTATTATTATTATTATTATTATTATTATTATTATTATTATTATTATTAAGCATTTGACATGGAGTAGCCAGGTAACGGTATAGGTAGTCCTCAACTTACCACAGTTCATTTAGTGACCGTTGAAAGTTACAACAGCAATGAAAAAAAGCAACTTATGTCAGTTTGCCAGCTGACGGTCACGTGATTAAAATTCAGCCTCTTGGTAACCGACTCACATTTATGACGGTTGCAGTGTCCCGAAATCACGTGATCCCCTTTTTGCGGCCTTCTTGACTAAGCAAAGTCAATGGGGAAGCCACATTCATTTAACAACTGATCCGCTTAACAACTGTGGCAAGAAAATTCTTAAAATGGGGCAAAATTAGGGCCGGGTGACTCAGCAGACTCAAGCATTGTGATTAACATCAGCTATCTGCAATTACTATAAGTTCAAATCTCACCAGGCTCAAGGTTGACTCAGCCTTTCATCCTTTCTAAGGTAGGTAAAATGAGGACCCAGTTTGTGGGGGCAATAAACTGACTTTGTATAAAATATACAATTTTGTATAAAATATACAATTTTGTATAAAATATACAATTTTGTATAAAATATACAATTTTGTATAAAATATACAAAAGTATGAAGGCTATTGCTTAACGCATTGTAAGCCGCCCTGAGTCTCCAGAGAAGGATGGCATATAAATCAATTTTTTTAAGAAAAATTCACTTAACAACCATTTCACCTAGCAACAAGGATGTTGCGCTCGATTGTAGTGGGAAGCTACCTACAATTACTACGATAACCCCTGTCATGGAAATACGTAGTCAATTTTTCTGAGGTCGGAGGAATTCAAAAACTTACAAATCATAGGCTACATTTTGAAATAGGTTGGTTGGCGAGAATGGAATTAAAGTGTTCCCCACAGGCAAGTCCTCGACTTACAACAGTTCATTTAGTGACCGCACTGGAAAAAAAAGTGACTTATGACCGTTTTTCATACTTTATGACCGTGGCCGCATCACCATCCTGGCCAGGCGATTTTCATTTGGATGGGTGATTTCAGACGCTTGGCCAAGTGGTCCCTAGTTGTGACGGTGGTCAGGCGATCCGCTTTTGCGACCTGCCCGATGAGCAACGTCAACGGGGAAAAGCCGGGTTCGCTTAACAACCAACGCTACTAAGTGAACCAACAAAGGGGGTTGGACTAGAAGACCTCCAAGGTCCCTTCTTGTTATTCTACTTCAAACGCACCTTCACCACCACGGCCAGAAAAGTCCTAAAATGAGAACAAACTCACTGAACCCTTATAAGCTTCGCTTATTATAGCAAATTCAATTCAGGGTTCAACTGTGGTCCTAACCCGAGGACCCACCTGGTATATATTCCTCTCTCTCTGTATCCAATGAAGCTGCAAATGTTTGTTAGTTGAAAAGGAGGAGGAGGAATTGCTTTTTTTCCCCTATGCAAGTTAGTCATGATAGGATCCGCTTTTTCCAACTTTTGAGTTAAGAAAGCCGAGATTTCTGTGGGATTCCTCGTTTAGCAGAGCCGCAGGATCCCCGTGGATTCTCTCTCCCCCACCCCACCCACTCCGCTTGCGCCCACGGGGCTGCTCCAGCTACTTGCACCCAACTAAGTAAGGTTTGCAAAGCCCAGCCCGGTGCTCACCTGCGCTGCCCTCTCGCTCAGCCGCCGCCCGCTCCGAAAGCCAAGGTCCCACGTCCCGGGAAGGGTCGAAGCGACCGCTCAACTTGCACAGCATCGCCCCGAAAGCGGCCCCCGGCCCGGCGGCTGCAAGGGAAGGAGCTTGGCTCGCCTCTTGTCGGGCTTTAGGACCCGGGGCGGCGCGGCGGCGGCGGCGGCGGCAGCGGCTTCCATCCGAGCGCCAGCGCTGCTTTCACTTCTGCCGCAGCTGACAGCGGCCAGCCTAATGAGGCGAGGAAGCCGTTTCCTATTGGACGCGCGGCGCGTCTTTCAGTGGAGCCTGGAGGGGCGGGACCGAGTGTGGTGCGCTTGCAGAGGGAGAAGGAGCTGTGCGGGAGTGGGGGCGAATTCCGGAATTATTCTTATTCTGTAGTAGTAGTAGTAGTAGTAGTATAGTAGTAGCAATGTTGTTGATCATTGCAGCCAGCCAGATGCTCAGACTGAGCTTTGTGTTGTTCTTGTTATTATTATTATCATTATCATCAGCAGTATTGTGGTATTACAGTAGTAGTACAATAGTAGTAGTATAGTAGTGTTGTTGATCATTGCAGCCAGCCAGATGTTCAGGCTGAGCTTTATGTTGTTCTTATTATCATTATCATCGGTATTATAGTAGTAGTAGTATAGTAGTGGTAGTGTTGATCATTGCAATCAGCCAGATGTTCAGACTGAGTTTGGCATTATTATTATTAGTAGTAGTAGTAGTAGTATCATAGCAATAATACCATAGTAGTAGTATAATAGTGGTAGTGTTGTTTATTGCACAGTCAGCCAGATTTTCAGACTGGGTTTGGCATCATTATTATTATTAGTAGTAGTAATATCATAGCAGTAGTACCATAGTAGTGGTACAGTAGTAGTAGTACGGTAGTAGTAGAGTTATTGATTATTGCACAGTCAGCCAGATGTTCAGACTAGGTTTGGCATTATTATTATTATCATTATCATTAGTAGTAGTAGTAGTGGTGGTATCATAGCAGTAGTACCATAGTAGTGGTACAGTAGTAGTAGTACAGTAGTAGTAGAGTTGTTGATTATTGCACAGTCAGCCAGATGTTCAGACTGGGTTTGGCATTATTATTATTATTATCATTATCATCATTAGTAGTAGTAGTAGTGGTAGTATCATAGCAGTAGTACCATAGTAATGGTACAGTAGTAGTAGTAGAGTTGTTGATTATTGCACACTCAGCCAGATGTTCAGACTGGGTTTGGCATTATTATTATTATCATTATCATTAGTAGTAGTAGTAGTGGTGGTATCATAGCAGTAGTACCATAGTAGTGGTACAGTAGTAGTAGTACAGTAGTAGTAGAGTTGTTGATTATTGCACAGTCAGCCAGATGTTCAGACTGGGTTTGGCATTATTATTATTATTATCATTATCATCATTAGTAGTAGTAGTAGTGGTAGTATCATAGCAGTAGTACCATAGTAATGGTACAGTAGTAGTAGTAGAGTTGTTGATTATTGCACACTCAGCCAGATGTTCAGACTGGGTTTGGCATTATTATTATTATTATTATCATTATCATCATTAGTAATAGTAGTGGTGGTAGAATCATAGCAGTAGTACCATAGTAGTGGTACAGAAGTAGTAGTACAGTAGTGGTAGTGTTGTTGATCATTGCACAATCAGCCAGATGTTCAGACTGGGTTTGGCATTATTATTATTATCATTATCATCATTAGTAATAGTAGTAGTGGTAGTAGTAGTGGTAGTATCATAGTAGTACCATAGTAGTACAGTAGTAGTAAAGTTGTTGATCATTGCACAATCAGCCAGATGTTCAGACTGGGTTTGGCATTATTATTATTATTATTATCATTATCATCATTAGTAATAGTAGTGGTGGTAGAATCATAGCAGTAGTACCATAGTAGTGGTACAGAAGTAGTAGTACAGTAGTGGTAGTGTTGTTGATCATTGCACAATCAGCCAGATGTTCAGACTGGGTTTGGCATTATTATTATTATTATCATTATCATCATTAGTAATAGTAGTAGTGGTAGTAGTAGTGGTAGTATCATAGTAGTACCATAGTAGTACAGTAGTAGTAGAGTTGTTGATCATTGCACAATCAGCCAGATGTTCAGACTGGGTTTGGCATTATTATTATTATTATCATTATCATCATTAGTAATAGTAGTAGTGGTAGTAGTAGTGGTAGTATCATAGTAGTACCATAGTAGTACAGTAGTAGTAGAGTTGTTGATCATTGCACAATCTGCCAGATGTTCAGACTGGGTTTGGCATTATTATTATTATTATCATTATCATCATTAGTAATAGTAGTAGTGGTAGTAGTAGTGGTAGTATCATAGTAGTACCATAGTAGTACAGTAGTAGTAGAGTTGTTGATCATTGCACAATCTGCCAGATGTTCAGACTGAGTTTGGCATTATTATTATTATTATCATTATCATCATTAGTAATAGTAGTAGTGGTAGTAGTAGTGGTAGTATCATAGTAGTACCATAGTAGTACAGTAGTAGTAGAGTTGTTGATCATTGCACAATCAGCCAGATGTTCAGACTGGGTTTGGCATTATTATTATTATTATCATTATCATCATTAGTAATAGTAGTAGTGGTAGTAGTAGTGGTAGTATCATAGTAGTATCATAGTAGTACAGTAGTAGTAGAGTTGTTGATCATTGCACAATCAGCCAGATGTTCAGACTGGGTTTGGCATCATCCTCATCCTCCTCATTTTGAATGAAGGGGGAAAAAATCCTCCCCTTGCTTTGCGTCAGGATTGGCAGCAGCCTCCTTCGCAAGTCTTTTGTGGTCTTTTAAGAAAGAACGAATAATTACCAATAAAGGAGGATATTTGTACCTCTGGGCTGAAATGAGGGGTCCTTGGTGCTCCCTGCGAGCACTGATGATGATACCTGGTTTCAATCAATCAATCAATCCAAGCAAGAAAGCAAGCATTCAGACTAGAGCTGGATGGGACCTTGGAGGTCTTCTAGTCCAACCCCTTTGCGTCTGCACGAAAACAAGCTCAGAGAGCACCAGGGACACTCACCCCCCCCCCCCAAAGAAAGTCATGTCGTTGGCTGAAAGGTCGACCAAGTTGTGGTTGCTGCATCACTGAAGATTTTCAAGTAGAGATTGGACAGCTATTAGTCCCGAATAATGTACGGTCTCCTGCTTAAGCAAGGGGTTGGACTAGAAGACTTCCAAGGTCCCTTCCACCTCGGTTATTTTATGTTCCTAATAGGCAGGATCGGTGTGGGTTTCCCGACGTAAGGCACCCCGTGCAATAAAGGGGCGAAGTGGTGGTTTGGATTCCCAGGAGTGGAATTAAATGGATCGTTAAGTGGAAATAAGGAACAACACTGATGGGCTCAAACCCACCTGAATCACTGTTGGCTTCTGAGGTTGCTGAAAATTTTTTGTTGTAGGCGAGACCAATCTCTCACTCAGTAGTGTTGTACTCAGTAGAATCCTGTTGTCCCTAAACTTATCTCGGTGTAACTATTCGGTCGTCCTGTTTATATTCTCCATCAGTCTAACCAAGGGATGTCAAACTCAAGGGCCGCGGGCCGGATGTGGCCTGCGAGGTGCTTAGATGTGGCCGTGGGACCGCCTTGGAAACAGCGAAGGTCCAGTCCACGATGCCTCTGCCGACAAAAACGGAGCTCGGAAGGGCCGCGTGCAGCTGTCCTAGGCTCTGTTTTCGGTCGTGGGGCTGCCCTGGAAACAGCGAAGGTCCCGTCCGCAATGCCTCTGCCGACAAAAAAGGAGCTCGGGAGGGCCGCATGCATCTGTCCTAGGCTTTGTTTTCGGCCGTGAGGCTGTCCTGGAGACAGTGAAGGTCCGGCCCGCAGTGCCTCTGCCAACAAAAACAGAACTCGGGAGGGCAGCGTGCAGCTGTCCTAGGCTCTGTTTTCACCAGCGACGGCCTTCGACAGCCCTCTGCAAGCAAAACGAAAGCTAGCAAGATCCGTTTTTGCTAGCAGAGGACTGCAGGAGGCTGTCATGGCAGGAAACAGGGCCCAGGAGCCCATTTTTGCTGGCAGAGTGCTCGGGCCACCACATGCGCCCCCGACACAAGTGATGTCATGCTGGCCACGCCCCCCCCTTTCGAGGTCGCATACAACCTCAGTGAAATCGAATTTGACACCTCTGGTCTTGCCACTCCATGCATCTGGCAAAATGAATCGGGCAATAAATGGAGATTTTGCAGTATCTTTCCCCCCCAGGAGTGGGGTGGGAATGGGGATTTTGCAGTATCCTTCCCCTGCCATGCCTACCAAGCCACACCATGCCCACCAAGCCACGCCTACAGAACCGGTAGTAAAAAATTGGATTTCACCACTGACACAGAGTCTTTTTAAAGGACAGATGTATCTGAGTCTACAAAAATTAACTTAGATGGCAATAACATTCAAGTTATCTGTGAATCTTGTCTGCCCTCCAGTGGTCGTCTGAAGTTTTGCAACTCAGATCTGACTATTGCAGGATTTGGAACTACTCTTCGGCTCACCTAAAAAAATCCTTGTGATTTTATATCTGTGTAAACTATGTTGCTCAACGTTAACTGGCCAAATAAAGGACAAGCATTTGCACAATGTTCCAAACCTGGTTAGATCTAACCTTGGTTAGGATTGTGTAGCTTAGTGTGGTACACGAATGGACCCTATGGATTGTGAAAAAGGATAGGTAGAGTATTGATCAGCCTTTGAACTTTGGTGTTGGAGAAGGCTCTTGGGACTAAGAAGAGAACTAAGAAAGCAAATAGACTATCGAACAAATAAATCCTGATTTCTTACTTGAGGCACAATCTGCCTCTTATCTGATTGTGTTCTAGTCTGTGGCTCTTCCTCCTATCTCTCAAGGTCATTTCTATAGGCTATAAAACCAGTGGTGAAATCTAAATTTTTTTACTACCAGTTCAGTGGGCGTGGCTTGGTGGGCGTGGCAGGGGAAGGATACTGTAAAATCTCCATTCCCACCCCACTCGGGGGCCAACCAGAGGTGGTATTTGCCGGTTCTCCAAACTACTCAAAATTTCCGCTACCGATTCTCCAGAACCTGCTGGATTTCACCCCTGCATAAAACTTATACTCTTTGGGGCCGGCCTGCAGAGGAGAATGACAAAACTGATCTGGCCATCAAAGAAATCCAGTTTGACAACCCTGCTTGTGGGAGAGCTTACAGCTTCAGGATGTAGATGTTATAATTATACCTGTTTGTCTGACCTCGATATTCCCAATAATACATTGGCACAACTTCCCAAAATACAAACCATCTTTATTACTCATTAATAATTTCATGTTGTCTGAAGTACAGTTGCATATCAAGGAAACCATGGAGTAGAAGGAATGTGAAACTGAGGCTTTATCTTCCAGGAACCCAGGACTTTTCTTAAATTATGAAGAGTTGAACCACTAATTGTGGTCTACTCACAAGTATAATCCTGATTTGGATATAGCCTTGTGGGAATTGGAATGAATGCAAGGTTTCTGTAGGAGATGAATGGGCTGAGCCCGAGGGAGGAGTCAAACGTGTCATTGGTCTTGAGTCTCTTCGTGCCCAGAAGAGTCCAGCTCACCTTGAATTCCCATGACTCTTATCTACCGCCAATTTGCTTTGACTGTTAGTAGTTCGGATTCTTGTAGACAGCTTCAGCTTGCAATAAATCCTTATACTGGTAGTCTTCAACTTACGACCACAATTGAGCCCAAAATCTATGTAGCTAAGTGAGACATTTCTTAAGTGAGTTTTGCTCCCTTTTACGACTTTTTCTTGCCGCACTTGTTAAGCGAATCAACTGCAATGGTTAAGTTAGTAGCCTGGCTGTTAAGTGAATCTGATTTGCCCCTTGACTTGGCCGCAAAAGGGGATCACGTGGCCGCAAAAGGGGATCACGTGACAACCTCCCCCCCGGGGACACTGCAACCGTCATAAACGAAAGTTGGTTGTCAAGCATCCTCTTGTGACCACGGGGATGCTGCAATGGCCATAAGTGTGAAAAATGGTCTTTTTTTCCCAGTGCTGTTGTAACTTCAAATAGTCACTAAGAGAACTGTCATAAGTAGAGGACTACCTGTATTCATTTGGACTTCCTGGTTTCCGGGCTTAACAGCTTTCTCGCTTAAGCAATGGATAGTCTTCCAAAAGACCTGGAGTTCCAAAGAAGGGTTTGAACTGAGCCCAACCTGTCCAAATGAAAGAAGAAAACATCTGGCGCACAATCTTAATTTTAGTGGAGTGCAACAGGATGGAGAAAAAAATCCATAGGTGAATCAGTTAGGAGGGAAGCAGTGAAATTCATAGCTTTCAAAAGCATTCCAGTATGTTGTGGCCCGCCAGCGGCCTGCGCGGATCGTGGCTGATCCCGATGACGAGGAGGCTGGTGTGGGGTCGCACCAGCAGCCGGCACAGCCAGCGCTTACGTCAGACAGTGAGGAGGCCGAAGAGGATGTGATGCCAGAGGCAGAGACTCAGCCTGAGCCTTCAGAACCTCCAGAGGCTCCTTCCAGTGGAGAGAGCGAAGTGGAGGAGCCTCTCTTCAATGCTCGGGCACGCAGGGCTGCCAAAAGGCAGGAGTGGCTCACTCAGGAGGAGGAGGTCTACTCGAGAGTAGGGCTTGACGATAATTGGCCACTGCCTTAGCCTATTTAAGTCGCATGCAGTTAGTAATTTCTTGCTGGAAACAACATGTAATTATTACAGAGCATTTTGGAGAGTGAGTGTCTTATCATATCTTGTTTTCTGGGCTGGTTGCCAACCTTTGCCAGACTTTGTTTATTCTTGGTACGTTATAACTTTGATAAGGACCGTTGGTGTGTGTCACAATCCTTGGGAATCCGGAGCTGGGGCAGAACACAGTAGCACTTTGACTGGTATTCCGAAATAAAACATTAAATGTTGGTCAGCTATTCCAGTGGAAAATTTAACGATTATTAACAATAATAACGGGAGGGAGCATTCACGGAAATGGCTTGAAAGAATCTGTGTTGTTCGGTTGACGGACGAGAAAGTTAAGATAATAACTTGTGAACGTCATGCGTTTTGGTGGATTTGAAGTCTTTTTCCTCCTCCAAAAGAACAACTCTGGCAAGTAAGATCGTCAAACGGGGAAAAACTCACTTAACCGTCTTGCGTAGCAGCAGAAATCTGGGGCTCAGTTGTGGTCGCAAGTAATCACACACACCGGAATCAAAAATCAGGTAACAATCTTCCGATGTATTCCCCGACTGGGGAAAAAAAGTCAGACTATGCCCATTAGTCTCCGCTACGCTGCAGCTTCCTTTCGGAGTTGAAGAAAAGTGTACCCACTGCCTTATGGCTGCTTCCCCCATTGCTTGACGGTATTTTGAATAAACCATTTTTGACCTGTGCAATTTTGCATAACTAGAGTATAATAGGGGGATCCTTGATCCTTCGCGATTTCAAGACAACGTTTCGTTTTCCTGTTGATTACTGATGATCCCTAAAATTGAAAAAACAAAACAAAAACTCGTATTAATTTTTTTAAAAAATAGGCGGAGGATCGAATTTGGTGCCTGTAAATGTTTATTATTGAATGTATCCTCTGTTGGCATGTGAAGCCGTGTCGCCCGGCATGCGCAGCCTTGCCTGGTTATCTTCTAGGTTTCTGGCGCACATGTGCGCGTGATGATCAGCTGTCCTTCACACGCGGAACAGTGCCGAAAACTGGTGTACGCATGCATGCCGGCCAGCTGATTGTCGGGCGTACATGCGTGGTAGAACCCGGAAGTTTGGCTTTTTCGGAGCGTGATCCCTTTGCCCGCGCAGCAGTGCCGAAAACTGGCCTGCACATGCATGCTGGCTAGCTGATTGTCAGGCGCGCATATGTGCTAGAACCTGGAAACAGGTGAGCATGTAGACCTGGTTTGGAGACCTCCAGAGGGGTGAATCCATCTCTTTTCCAGGTAAACTACTTCACACTCATACTGTCAGGCCTGTCCCAGCTTGGATTCTTAGAAAAGAAAGACTCTTAACTCCACTGTATTGTGGCCTGTCGGGCACCGGCCACTCCAGCAACCAAATCGGAAGAGGAGGAGGCGTGGTAGTCAGGCATCAAGGCAACCTGAGAGCTCCGAGGGGGAAGAGGAAATGGAGCTGGCAGAGAGAGAGAGTCAGAGGTGGAGCCTGCGCCGTCCGTCAGCCCTCAGACAGAAAGTCAACAGCCCCCAGGTCTGGAGGTGGCTGATGAGAAAGAGGAGGAACAGCTGGGTCCAGTGCCTGATACGTGGATACACAAAAGGCAGAGGAGAGGAAAGCAGTGGAAATCTATGGGCCAGTCCTTGGGATGGAAGAGCCACCGCTGCTAGCGGAGCCCCAACCTAGCTCTGGGGATAAAAGGCAGAGAACGGAGATGAATAAGTGTGGCAGACTTGTGAGGGCATCTTTCGGAAACTTCACACCTGCATTGAGAGAGAAACTTTTGGCCAGGGCTGCTGAAGCTCTTAATAATATAATCATTGATTTAACTACAGAGGGTTTGTCGTGTTTGGAGAACTGGATCAGAACACATTGGTAGAGAAAATGTATGCTTTTAGTAAGGTCAAAGTGGAAGGCTGAGTCAACCTTGAGCTGGTCAGGATCGAACTGCTGGCAGTCGGCAGAATTAGCCTGCAATACCAAATTCTAGCCACTGTGCCCCCACGGCTCCAGAAATTAAAACCTTACTTGCATGAAATCCCAGTGCATGTTCAGGCCATTTCTCTGGGCTTCGTCACATGGCTTGATGACTGGCAGCTTTCCTTCTTCGGAGTCTGTCAAGCATCTGTCAACCGTGTTGCGCCGAGATCGTAAACCTCCCACAAAGAATTCTCCAGTGCTGTGATAGAACATGTGCTGGAAATACAGACAGTCCTTGGCTTACAATCGCTCGTTTCATAACCGTTCCAAGTCTCCTGCTCGAGCAGAGGTTGGACTAGAAGAACTGCAAGGTCCGTCAAAACCCTATCTATGAAACGGGTATTTTCTTCGCTGTTTTGGCATTTTATTTTATATATATATATATGTAGGTCTTTGGTTATTCGGGTCTTCTCCCGCGTAAAATTGGAAGTGTCTTGGCGATGTTTCGACGAAGTCTCATTCGTCATCTTCAGGCTGGTGTTCTCGGCTTCGAGAACACCAGCCTGAAGGTGACGAATGAGACTTCGTCTAAACGTCACCAAGACACTTCCAATTTTACGCGGGAGAAGACCCGAATAACCAAAGACCTACATACAAACACCCGCGAAAACCTCAGAAAACAGATATATATATATATACACACCACCCTTCTCCCGAAGGACTCAGGGCAGTGCACAGCCATACTAAAACAATCACAAGACAAAAATTAAAAACCATTTAAAAAGATTCAATATTTGGTCACAATTAAAACCCAACTAAAAACCATTAAAAAAAACCCTTTAAAAATTATTGACCCGTCAGACTGGCTTGATAGAACGAAAAGGTCTTCAGAGCACGGCGGAAGGTGTGGAGGTCGGGGATCCTTTGAATATCCAAGGACAGTTCGTTTCATAGCGCAGGGGCCCCCACAGAGAAGACTCTCCCCCTGGGGGTCGCCAGAAGACACTTTGGCTGACGGCACCCTGAGGAGGCCCTCTCTGTGAGAGCGTATCGGTCGGTGGGAGGCAATCGGTGGCAGAAGGCAGTCTTGCAAATATCCAGGTCCAGGCATTGCCAGAAAGAGTGTGTTGCCAACTTACCTGTGGGCTGTATCCATGGCAGAAGTACAATATGGGAGTGTCCCCGGGAACCGGTCCTTGATCTATGCAATTTTCCTTACTTAGCGGGTTTTTCATCTACAGCATAAGAAAAAGCAAAGACCGGGATTTACAATTCCAACTCAGTCAGCATGCAAAGGAGGCTCAATAAAATGGAGCAGCAGAATATAAATAATCGATGAAGTGATAGAATGGTAATAATGAATTAATTAAGTCAATAGGAAGACATGACAATACGTATGGATGTTTAAGAATTGAAATAAGGCTTAGAAATATGAATAAATTTAAATATATGAAATGGCAGTAGTTGGAGCATTTGGATTAAGATCTATACTTAATTGGTTTCTACTAATATGCTGCATTATTTGGAATAGTAGATAAAAGAATAATTTGTGATTAGAATAATAGAATTTAAGGAAATAATGAGGGATTGTACTATGTTGTGTGAATTTAAATTTAGGGGTTCAAATTTTAGGGAGGGAAAAGAAAAACTGAAGCATAATCAGGATTAGAAGTTAAGATGAAGGGTAATATTTGTTTCTTAAAATTAGAGAGAATAAATGCTATAATAAAAATTGAACATATAAAATTGTGTTAAAGAGGAACAAAAATTTGTACAAATTTAAGACCAATATTCTGTTCAGAAAAGATGTATGTTTGTTTTGTGTGTTTAAAAAATAAAAAATAAATAAAATGTGAAAAAAATAAAATAAAATGGAGCAGAACATAATACAGGTATTCCTCGACTTATGACACTTCATTTCGTGACCTTTTAAAGCAATGGTAAAATTCTCTGCGGATTGCCACTAGTTTGCTTCCCATGCATGCACTGTGCGTACCAAAAGCATGCTGCGTGCACGCATGCGCAGTGCGCACTAAACACATGCTTCGCACAGAAAAAGGAGGCTTGGGATTGTAAGTAGAACAGCGAAGGAGGGGAACAGCTGTGCAATTTAGCTTCCCTAGAAAGCAAGATTTCCTGCTTTCTAGCAAATATAAACCGCGCGGAACAGCTGATCGTCAGAAATACCAGTTCAGATGAACTGGTAGCTTTTTTTTATTACCGGTTTGCCTGAACCGGTAATAAAACGGTAGCATTTCACCCCTGGTTCAAAGTTACCACAGAGTTGCAATAAAACTTATATATGTAAGTCTTTGGTTATTCAGGTTTTCTCCCGCGTAAAATTGGAAGTGTCTTGGCGACATTTCAACAAAGTCTCATTCGTCATCTTCAGGCTGGTGTTCTCGGCTTCATGCTTCCAGGAGCAATGTGAGATTGCAGCTGTTTCTTCCTTTTAACTGCTAGTGGGGGTGTGGAGCTGGTTGGGTGGGAGCTTGGCTGTGTTCTGATTGGGTGGAGGTGTGTTCTGATTGGTTGGGGGCTTGGTTGTGCTCTGATTGGATGGGGGGTTGGTTGTGCTCTGATTGGATGGGGGTGTGTTCTGTTTGGGTGGGGGCTTGGTTGTGCTCAGCTTAGTCTGAGTTGCAGGGGGATTTGAGCTGGTGAGCTGCGTTGTTGTTGTTTGGCTTCATGTTTGTGGCCGTACCAGAAACAACCAAGCCCCCAACCAATCAGAACACAGCCAAGCTCCCACCCAATCAGCTCCCACCCCCACTAGCAGTTAAAAGGAAGAAACAGCTGCGATCTCACATTGCTCCTGGAAGCATGAAGCCGAGAACACCAGCCTGAAGATGACGAATGAGACTTTGTCGAAACGTCGCCAAGACACTTCCAATTTTACGCAGGAGAAAACCCAAATAACCAAAGACCTACATACAAACACCCGCAAAAACCTCAGAAAACACACACACACACACACATATATATATATGTACACGACCCCATAATCCCTTGTGGGGTGGAGTCTGGGCAACTGAATGGAGTTGAGTGAGAGAGTTGGTGACGCAGCAGACTAAAGTGCTGTTAAATAGCACCAGCTGCCTGCAATTACTGCAGGTTTGAATCTCACCAGGCTCAAGGTTGACTCAGCCTTCCATCCTTTCCAGGTAGGTAAAATGAGGACCTGGATTGTGGAGGCAATAATAAGCTGACTTTGTATAAAAAAGAACACCGCTTATGGGGGGACCGAAAGCCCTACTAAACAAGTACAATATATACAAAAGTATGAAGGCTATTGCTTAACGCATTGTAAGCCACCCTGAGTCTCCGGAGAAGGGCGGCATATAAATTGAACCAATAAATAAATAGTAAATAAATAATACTGGCCAGATGCCCTTCCTGTCGCCAATGTGGAGGTTTTTTTCAACAGATATATTCTCAGTGTGCCCAGAGAGAGAAATATCTGCCTCTACCTAGGATCGAACTCACAGCCTCCTGATTGTGAGGCGAGAGGTCCATCTCTCTCTCTCTCTCTCTCTCTCTCTCTCTCTCTCTCTCTCTCTCTCTCTCTCTCTCTCTCTCTCTCTCTCCTTGGGAGACGTGTGTGTGTGTGTTTGTGCATGGGCACTTCAAATAAAGTGATGCGCTGTTTAATTAAAAAGCAAACAATATATCATCTTACCAGCTTTTACTTACTGTTCCATAGCCTACAATGTTAACCTGAAGTACCAAGTTAGGGTAGACATTTTTGATATACCAATCAAAGCTTTTGCAGTTCAATCGCTTCCTGAGTTCTTTTCTAGAAGAAATGTCTCCGTAATCGATCCCAGAATTCTGGAAAAGGAGGACATCAGTTTCAAGGAGGTACCAAATACGTAATTCGAATGATTCAATTTAGAGGCATTTCAATTTATACTTAGAGAAGTTGTAAAGAAAACCTGGGGGACTTTTGACTGTTTTATTCAGATACCAAACACATCCACGACAATTTAATTTCCACAGTCATAGACTGCCGTTCAAAGGAAGAGAAGGGTGGAGAAGATGGGCAGTACATAAATCAAATAAATAAATTCTAAAATAAAATAAAAATAATAAAATATAAAATAAAATAAAATATAAAAAAATAAATAAAACAAAATATAAAAAGATATAAAAATATAAAAATAAAATATATAAAATATATAAAATTAAATATAAATTAAATAAATAATTAAATTAAATTAAATTAAAATGAATTCTCCAGCTATAATAAGGGGTCAAGGTAAACCAATTTAAATAAGAAAATTGGGCCTTCCATTTATCATTCAAGTGATTAATAGAAAATGATGTGTAGAGTTTGTGAAACCGTCTTTATTTAGGCGATTTATTTAATTATTTAATTTAATTTTAGTCTGCTGAGCTCTGGTGGCTCAGCAGACTAAAAGCATTGTAATTAAACAGCAGCTGTCTGCAATTACTGTAAGTTTGAATCTCACCAGGCTCAAGGTTGACTCAGCCTTCCATCCTTTCTAAGGTGGGTAAACTGAGGACCCAGTTTGTGGGGGCAATAAGCTGACTTTGTATAAAATATACAAAAGTATGAAGGCTATTGCTTAACGCATTGTAAGCCGCCCTCAGTCTCCGGAGAAGGGCGGCATATAAATCTATTTTTTTTTTAAAAGAATTCTTCTGAGTCCTGGATTTCCACGAAATGTGATTTAGGACACAGACAGAGGTCTCTTCAAAGAGACCTCTGTTTGTTGGATAAACCATTCTTGTCCGCCTCTCAGCTCCTGATCTTTGAATATCTACCAGGCTGACAACTAAGAAAGAAAGAAAGAATTTCCTGTTGAATTTTTTTTTCTTCAGCTTCAAAGCAACGAAGCAGTGGTCCTATTTTAACCCATTTTCTGTCTCTTCGTTTCAGGCTCAACTACGATACGTGGCTAGTCTATCTTTGATCAGTTTCCATCCGTTGTTTCTTGTCCTGTCTTCTGGTGCTTTGGAAAATAGGTCGAGGGGCTGCCCCAGAGAAGAGGGGGTCAATTTATTTTCCAAAGCCCCAGAGAGCAAAACCTCCAAGATCCTTTCCAGCTTTATTCTGATGGATAAATTGAGTTCTTACATAGATAAAAATGGCCAACCACCTCAAGAGGTATATTCCACGCATAGTAGACCATGTGCTTATATTCATCCATCCACGCTTCTGCTACACGTAAGGCATTTCTCCTCACAGCAAGGGAAAAATTCGGTAAATAGGGCTTGTGGGCTCGCTCCAGGTGGGCAATCCTTGCACACGGCAAGACCTCAACACTCCCGCCGCACAGCCAAGCCTGTCGTAAAATAAGAACACAGACTTCATTTGTCTTTTCATAAGAATAACCGCGAGGCATATGATTAAGCAACGGGATAGCTCTCTTCCCTGAGTTGTGGAGGCTCTGTCACTGGAGGGTTTTTTTTTTTATTGAAAAAGTTTTACAAATACAAATTTTCCCCCTTCCCCTCCCTAACCCTCCCTGACCCATCCCTGCCCACCCCTGACTTCCCTTATAACCTTAAAATTACAATTCATTTTTAACTCCCCAAATATTAAAAGGTGAAATCCAAATCATATCATATCATACAATTCCCCCCAACTATTCTACCCCGTCAATATTAAAAATTTCTACATAACATTCAAGTAAAAGCTATCTAATACTTCCTCGATTGATATTTATTCTGCACATAGTCTATCCCAAATATTAAAAAGTGAAATCCAAATCATATCATAATCGTCACTGGAGGTTTTCAAAAACAGATTGAACAACCATTTGACCATTTCAGCCAGAGGTTGGACTAGAAGATCTCTTAAGGTCTTTTCCAGGTCTTATCATTCTACATTCTATATGACTCTTTTTTCCCTCAAGAATCATGGCGGTAGCAAACTGCTGATTGAGGAAAGGAGCTCTACCCCACTAGACAGACTCACAAGAGTCCTCTGATCGGTTGCATCTGTAAGCTTCTCTCCCTTGGTCCAAGCAACACCTCACACTTTTGAGAAAAAACACCCATCTTCCTCTCCTCCAACTGATCTATAACAGTGATGGTGAGCCTTTTCGGCACTGAGTGCCCAAACTGGAACATGTGCACCGGGGCGCTGGAAATACGAAGACCAGCTGGCACCCATTTGGTCTTTGAGTTTCCGGCACGTGCATGGGCCCCAGCCAGATGATCTTTGAGTTTCCAGCGTGCGCATGGGCCCCAGCCAGCTGGCCTTCGGGTTTCCGGCACACGCATGGGCCCCGGCCAGCTGGTATTCGGGTTTCCGGCACACGCATGGGCCCCGGCCAGCTGGTATTCGGGTTTCCGGCACACGCATGGGCCCCGGCCAGCTGGTATTCGGGTTTCTGGCACACGCATGGGCCCCAGACATTTGGTATTCGGGTTTCCGACACATGCATGGGCCCCGGCCAGCTGGTATTCGGGTTTCCGGCACACGCATGGGCCCCGGCCAGCTGGTATTCGGGTTTCCGGCACACACATGGGCCCCGGCCATCTGGTATTCGGGTTTCTGGCACACGCATGGGCCCCGGCCAGCTGGTATTCGGGTTTCCGGCACACGCATGGGCTCCGGCCAGCTGGTATTCGGGTATCCGGCACACGCATGGGCCCCGGCCAGCTGGTATTCAGGTTTCGGGCGCAAACATAGGCCCCCGCCAGCTGGTCTTTGGGTTTCCGGCACTTCAGCGTGTGCGAAGACCAGCTGGCCGATGTGCATGTATGTGCAGGAAACCCAAAGAGCAGCTGGCGACAGCATGCATGCCCCAGAGAGGGCACTGCATGCCACCTCTGGCACACGTGCTATAGGTTTGCCGTCATGGATCTAAAATATAGGTAGTCCTCGATTTACGACTACAACTGAGCCCAAAATTTCTATCGTTAAGCGAGACAGTGGTTAAGTGAGCTTTGTCTCATTTTACGACTTTTCTTGCCATAGTTTCCCCATTGTCGGAAGGTCGCAAAAAGGGATCACATGAACTGGTATTAAAAAAAAAGGACAAAGGAATAAAAAAAAAAATCTCACCCTGATGCCCAATTCCACATTTTCCCCTCCATAAATGTGCATTCCACCATCCAGAACACCAATCTTCCCCAAAAATTCTCGATTCGCGGCAAATATTCCCATTATAGAAGGACTCCTAAGACAAAGAAGACAAAAAGGATCATCGGCTTTTATTCATGAATATTTATCATCTGGCTAATATTTAAATGGACGATTAAATAGAACTCGGGAATGGATACAGATACTTAATAATACATTTCCATTCCAGGGGACCAAGAGACAGATATAAAATAAAATAAATACCGTATTTTTTGGAGTATAAGACCCACCTTTTTCCCCCCCTAAAAGAGGATGAAAATCAGGGTACATGTTATACTCCGAATGTAGCCCCGCCCAGCTTCTCAAACAGAGGTTTCAGAGGCTGAAAAAAGCAACAGAAACGAAGCTTGAGAAAAAAAAGCCTCCAAACAGAGCTTGAGAAAAAAAGCCTCAGAAACAGATCTTCAGGAAAAAAGCCTCAGAAAAAGAGCTTTAGAGGCTTTTTTTCTGAAGCTCGGTTTCGGAGGCTTTCAGAGGCAGAAAGAAAAGTTTTTTTCTGAAACAGAGTTTCAGAAGTTTCACAGGCAGAAAAAAAGCCTCTGAAACAGAGGTTTCAGCAGCTGAAAAAAAAGCAAGGCACAGAGCTCACAACCAACGAACCTGTGGCTAAAATTCACCTCTGGGAACAGCTGATTGGGGCTATTCCAGGAGGCCAATCCACCCGCCAATCAGCTTTTTTCTTATTTGCCTCCCCAAAAACTAAGGTGCATCTTATACTCCAAAAAACAGAATATCTTGAACGATGCAAATTGTTTGCTTTAGTTTGGCAAGATTCTGTCTACAGGTGGCTTAGAAAAAGCTTGGTTCTTGGTGCCTGACATATTGCTTCATTGAATATATGCTCAGACTGTTTCCTGACAAATGATTTACAGGTAGCCCTCGACGTACGACCACAATGGAGCCCAACATTTCTGTCGTTAAGTGAGATACTTAAGTGAGCTTTGCCCCCTTTTACGACCGGTCCGGCCACCGTTGTTAAGAGAAGTGTTAATCTGACTTCCTCATTGTCTTTGCTTTTCAGAAGTTTGCAAAAGACGATTGCATGACCTTGGTCATAAATGTGAAAAGGTTGCCAAGCATCTGAATTTTGATCACGTAGGGATGCTGCAAAGATCGTTACTGTGACCAACGGTTGTAAGTCTCTCTTTTCAGTGTCATTGTAAGGGTCACGAGGTCACGAGGTCAAGGTTTCCCATGTCTAGTCATGTCCGGCTATTGGGGGTAGTGATCATCTCTGAGAGAGCCAGCATTGTCCAAAGACACTTCCGTGGTCACATGGCCAGCATGACTATACACCGAGCCGCATGCAACGCTGTTATCTTCCCTCTGAAGTGGTACCTATTTATCTACTTGCATTTGCATGCTTTTGAACTGCTAGGTAGGCAAGAGCTTCTAGCATTACCCAGCTGTTCTGACCTAGCTCTACAAACACGACCAACCCTCTGAAGTTAACTCAAAGATTCCTTTATTAGGAGCGCCAGCAGCCCAGCAAAAAAGTTTCTCTCTCAACGCACGCTAACAAGTCTGTCCGGCAGGGAGATGAATAGTTATCTGCCACATCTATTCATCTCCGCCCCCTGCCTTTTATTCCCAGAGCTAGGGTGGGGCTTCGCTAGCATCAATGGCTCTTCCATCCCAAGGACTGGCCCACAGATTTCCAGTGCTCTCCTCTCCTCTGCCTTCTGTGCATTCACTCCTCAGGCATTGGACCCAGCTGTTCCTCCTCTTCCTCATCAGCCGCCTGCAGACCTGGAGGCTGTTAACTCTCCATCTAAGGACTGAAGCCCAGGCTCCTACTCTGTCTCTCTCTCTCTGACAGCTCCATTCCCTCTTCCCCCTTGGAGCTCCCAGGTTGCCTTGATGCTGACCCTCACGCCTCGTTCCCCTCCTCTGATTTGGCTGTTGGAGTGGCTGACAGCCAACAGGCCACAACACCAGCTAATAGCTTCAACTTGCCAGCTTGCAGCATCATTGAATAACACAAATTTTTAATAATCCACTTGTTTTCATTCCAGAAAAATTGAGGCAGTACCAGCTTCAGCCTGTATTAGTATAATTTACCGGATTGGTGCCGTTTGGTCTTTCAGCGCAAACCAGTCTTCTGGTAAGGACTCGTAGAGACACCAAAGCGCCCAGTCAAATCCATCGGCGGCCTCGGCGTACTGAATGAGTTGGAAGTCATCAAAACGGATGTTATCAAACACCGGTGATATGATAACGGTGTGATCCTCCTTGATCCGAGAGAGAATTGGTTCAGCCCTTCGTTAAAGCAGAAGAGAGTTATTTATTTTATTTATTTTATTAATTAGATTTCTATACCGCCCTTCTCCTAACGGACTCAGGGCGGTGAAGTTCATGGATCTATGTAGGACTTTTAAAATCAATGTGCACTTTCTCTGAAAACTTCCCGCCTATCCGGAGCTGCCGGTTGAAAGAAGCAGCTAATTCTAAATTCTGCCCAGATCCCTTTGATTTCGGCATTTGGGATTGTGATTCAATTACGTTTTATCGATCCAAGAAATGGATTCCAATCACCATTGGACACGGCGATTTCAAATAACAAAAAGAAGAAACACTAGTCTTAATCCCTCAGGAGGTATTTGTTTTTTTTTAAAGTGCCATGTAGGAAATGACCAGGCTGAGCCGGAGGGAGGAGTCAAATGCATCATCAGTCTCGAGTCCCTTGGTGCCCACAAGAAATCTAAGCCCAGCCCACCTTGAATTCCATTGGCTCTTATCTACCGCCAATTTGTTTTCATCATTAGTAGTTCAGATTTTTGTAGAGAACTTAAGTTCTAGGTTGTTTCTCTCCTTGATTAGCTTCCATCCATTGCTTTTTGTCCTGCCTTGAGGTGCACTGGTAAATAGGTTGAACCCCTCTTCTTTATGGCAGCCCTCAAATATTGGAAGGTTGGTATCATGTCACCCCTAGTCCGTGTTTTCATTAAATTAGACATGCCCAATTCTTGCAACCGTTCTTTATATGTTTTAGCCTCCAGGCCTCCCCTAACCATCTTCGTTGCTCTTCTCTGCACTCTTTCCAGAGTCTCAACATCCAGACTTTACATCATTCTGACCAAAACTGGATGCAGGATTCCAAGAGTGGCTTTACCAAGGCATTATAAAGTGGTATTAACATGTCACGTGATCTTGATTTTATCCCTCTGTTTATGCAGCCTAGGACTGTGTTGGCTTTTTCGGTTGCTGCTGCACACCGCTGGCTCATATTTAAGTGATCGTTCACTAGGACCCCTGAGATTCTTCCTGGAGATACAGTTATTGAGCGAGGTTCTACTATTCTCTATCTGTTTTTAGCTATCTCTCAGGAGAATTAAGCTCTTAGCGTAGTTAATGTGAATGGACCTGTTGAGTTACTCTCTGGAGATGGATGATGATCTAGACCAGGGTTGTCAAACACAATTTCATTGAGGGCTGCATCAGAGTTGTGTTTGACCTCAGGGGGCTGGGGTGGGCATGGCCACTCGTGTCGGAGGGTGCCTGTGGTGGCCCGAGCGCTCCTGAGCTCCATTTTCGGCTGCAGCCCTCTGCCAGTGACAACGGAGCTCGGGGAGGGCCACACGTGGCCTGCACGAGCTCCGTTTTCGGCTGGGATGGCCTCCTGCAACCCTCAGCCAGAGAAAATGGGACTCAGGAGGACCGCGCACAGCCCCCATGAGCTCCATTTTTGCTGGCAAAGGCATCGCGAGCCGGTCTTTCACTGTTTCTGAGGAAGCCCCACGGGCCAGATCTAAGTACCTGGCGGGCCGGATCCAGATCCCGGCCCTTGAGTTTGACCCCCCTGTTCTAGACTTACCAATTCGTGTTGACTTCAATATGTGCATCCAGAATAGCCACCACATCTGCCAGGGATGCTCTCCAGCCAGAAATCCGAGCTTCTGTAAGGCCCTTCCTTTCTTCATGTCTCACAATTTTCAGCAATCCAGGATGTTTGTCGTTGAATTTTTTGATATGTTTTTCCAAAGGACCTTTAAGCTCCTCTGGCCAAAAATAAATAAATAAATAAATGCAACAGATTTTAACAGTGTTAATTTGAGAAGTTCATGGCAGAATACAGGAGCAAATTCCACTTTTGTTACACAGCTAAAATGTCCATTCTCTCTTCATTACAGTTAATCCTCCACTTACAACAGTTCACTTCATGACCATTTGAAGTTGCAACAGGGCTGAGAAAACCTTTTTTTCACACTTACGACCGTTACAGGATCCCCAGGGTCATGTGATTTACATTTGGATGCTTGACAGCTGACTCACATTTATGACGGTTGCCGTGTCCCCGGGTCATGTGATCCCCTTTTGCGACCATTTTAGCCAGCAAAGTCAACGGGGAAAGCAAATTCACTTAATAACCTTTGTTAAGGAATTCCGGGAGCAACTCATTGAGTAGCAAGGGTGTGCACAGTCCAGGTCATATAAAGATAAAGCAGTAGATAGTAAAACAGTAGTCCAGGGATAATCCATAACAAAGTCTTCTTATCAGTCGTCGTAATCATACACAATAAACAGTAGCAAACAATTGATCTAACCCTTGAACCTTAGTCCAACTTTAGACTTGATCACATTCTTCGTTTTTATATACAGGTAGTCCTCAATTTATGACCACAATGGAGCCCGAAATTTATGTCGCTGAGTGAGACATTTGTTAAATGAGTTTGCCCAATTTTATGACCTTTTTTTTGCCACAGTTATTAAGTGACTCACTGAGCTTGTTCAATTAGTAACACGGTTGTTAAGTGAATCTGGCTTTCCCGCTGACTTTGCTTGTCAGAAGGTCGCAAAAAGGGGATCCCAAAATTTATGTCGCTAACTGAGACATTTGTTAAATGAGTTTGCCCAATTTTATGGCCTTTTTTTGCCACAGTTATTAAGTGACTCACTGAGCTTGTTCAATTAGTAACACGGTTGTTAAGTGAATCTGGCTTTCCCGCTGACTTTGCTTGTCAGAAGGTCGCAAAAGGGGATCACGTGACACCAGGACGCTGCCGCGATCACGAATACGACTCAGTTGCTGAATTTTGATCACGTGACCATGGGGACGCTGCAACGGTCGTAAGTGTGAAAAACGGTCATCGGTCACTTCTTTCAATGCCGTTGTAATTCAAGCGGTCACTAAACGAACCGTTGTAAGTCGGGGACTATCTGAAATTCCGTAGAAGTCCCTCGGGATCTCGGGAAAAAGAAGTTTGCCCCTGGAAAGATCTCAGCCCATGCCACTTACCATTTGAACTGAAATCGTCAATTAGGATAATTTCTTTCAGGAGGTGAGACGGTGTTCGGTTAATTATGCTGGTGATTGCACGTAAGATGATGGAGGTCGCCTCGTTAAAGAATATAAGGACCACGCTAAGGGTTGGGAGATCATGCGAATATTTTTTCTCTTGACATCTGGAGGAAACCAGGAAAAAAAGAATATTCGTCACATTATTTACATCATTACATCATTACATCATTTCCCGACTTGACTACTGCAATGCTCTCTACATGGGGCTCCCCTTGAAGTGCACCAACTGGTCCAGAATGCGGCTGCGCAAGTAATTATGGGAGCAACATGGTGCTCGTATGTGACACCTCTTCTACGCGAGCTGCACTGGCTTCCGGTGGCCTTCCGAGTGCGCTTCAAAGTGTTGGTTCTTACCTTTAAAGTGCTCCATGGCTTAGGACCTGAGTACTTACGAGACCACCTGCTGCAACCGATAACCTCCCACCAACCAATACGCTCTCACAGAGTAGGCCTACTCATGGTACCATCATTAAAACAATGTCGTCTGGTGGTTCCAAGGGAGAGAGCCTTCTCTGTGGGGGCACCTACGCTTTGGAACAAAATACCACCTGGAATACGAATAATCCCACTTCGCACTTTCCGATGTGCCCTGAAGACCTTTCTATTTCAACAAGCAGGGCTAGCATAAACATCAAAATTCTATGCCAAGGTCTTAGTAGATACACCAAGTTGACTCAATTTATTATTTACTGTTTATAAAATATATTTATATGTATATGAAATCTTAATCTGTTCACCGCCCTGAGTCCTTTGGGAGAAGGGCGGTATAGAAATTCAATAAATAAATAAATTATTGTGGCGCAATGCAATTGCAAGAACTGCAGAATAACAGAAGAGCAAAGTAGGAAGGGACCTTGGAGGTCATCTAGTCCAACCCCTCCTCAAGCAGGAGATCCTATAGGCTATACCAGTGATGGCCACACCCATAATTCAATGCCCCCCCCCGTCATTAATTAATTAATGTCATTAAGGAGATTGACTTTTCTGGCAGAAAAGTAGCACCGTGAAGAGACACACCAACGCTGCCGCTTTTTAGAATATGTCCCAGGTAGTCCTCGACTTACAACAATCCGTTCAGTGACCAAAGTGACAAGAGAACCGAAAGAAGTCATTTATGGCTATTTTCCACATTTACGGCCATTGCAGCAACCCCGTGGTCATGTGATCGAAATTCAGACACCTGGCAACGGACTCGTATTTATGACGGTCGCACTGTCCCGAAGCCAGTTTCACCTAACAACGGGGTCTCTAATTTAACACCCACAGTGATTCACTTAACAACCATGGATAGCTCAGCAGACTAATGCATTGAAATTAACTCCAGCTGTCTGCAATTATTGTAAGTTCGAATCTCACCAGGCTCAAGGTTGACTCAGCCTTCCATCCTTTCTAAGGTAGGTCAATTGAGGTTTGTAGGGGCAATAAGTTGACTTTGTATAAAATATACAAAAGTATGAAGGCTATTGCTTAACGCATTGTAAGTCGCCCTGAGTCTCCGGAGAAGGGCGGCATATAAATCAAATTTTAAAAAAAAACCATGGCGGGAAAGGTCTTAAATAGGGCAAAACTCACTTAATGACTGTCTCCCTCAGCAACAGAAACATTGGGCTCAATTGTGGTCAAAATTTGAGGATTAGCTGTGTTCAGCTCTGCCTTCAACCTTTCCAATCTGCCCTCTGTGTCAGCCTGTTGCTCTTCTTTCACCACGAACACCGTCACCCCAAGCGTGGTCAGCCCTGCCCTCCCCCTTGGTAAGCCAAAGATGGAGAAGATGCTACTTCACCTGGAAGGCCTGGTATCCTTCAGAGGCCTTTCCAGAGGCAAGCGGTCACTCAGATAAACATTGTACCCATACTCATCGAAAAGTTTCTGGGCTACAACTTGCTGGTCCTCCATTAAATCTTTGCCCCATTTCTGGAACAGAGGAGAATCTGGGAACCGTATCCTGGGAGGCGCCTCAGGTTCCTTCCGATTTTCCTTGTCCTGTTGGTCTTCTTTTATTTCCTGGTGTAGCTTCTCGGGCAAATTCAGTTCAGTTGCTGCCTTCTTTTTTCCCTCTGATAATTTTATGTAATTTGCTGAAAAACACAAACAGAAGCAATAGGCAGAGGGGTAAGAGAGCCTTGGTGGAGCAGCGGACTAAAGCGCTGTTAAAGTAGCACTTAGCTGCCAGCTGCCTGCAGTTTACTGCGAGTTCAAATCTCACCAGGCTCAAGGTTGACTCAGCCTTCCATCCTTCCAAGGTAGGTAAAATGAGGACCCGGATTATGGGGGCAATAAGCTGACTTTGTATAAAAAAGAACACCTCTTAGGGGAGGCCAAAAGCCCTACTAAGCAGGTATATACAAAAGTATGAAGGCTATTGCTTCTTGTCCTGCTCTCAAGTGCTTTGGAGAATAGCTTGACTCCCTCTTCTTTGTGGCAGCCCCTGAGATATTGGAACATTGCTATCATGTCTCCCCTAGTCCTTCTTTTCTTTAAACTGGACATACCCAGTTCCTGCAACCGTTCTTCATCTGTTTTAGCCTCCAGTCCCCTCATCATCTTTGTTACTCTTCTCTGCACTCTTTCTAGAGTCTCCACATCTTTTTTAGAAGAACTCCAAGAAGACTTGGAGGTCTTCTAGTCCAACCCCTTGTTAGAGTTAGAGTTAGGAGTCCTATAAAGACGAGGGGTGAGGGGAGTCAAGCTATTCTCCAAAGCACCTGAGGGGAGGACAAGAAGCAACGGGTGGAAACTAACCAAGGAAAGAAGCAACTGAGAACTGAGGAGAAATTTCCTGACAGTTAGAACAATTAACCAGTGGAACAACTTGCCTCCAGAAGCTGTGCTTGCTCCATCACTGGAGACTTCTAAAAAGAGACTGGACAGCCAGTTGTCTGAAATGATATAGGGTCTTCTAGTTGAGCCGAGGGTTGGACTAGAAGACCTCCAAGGTCCCTTCCAACTCTGTCATTCTGTATTCTGGATGTATGGCCATTTGCAATATCTCTTAATCTGTTTCTTGTCCAGTCTGTTTTTGAAAGCCTCCAGTGATGGGGCACTCACAACTTTCTGAAGGCATGCTGTTCCATTAGTTGATGGCTTTCGCCATTAGGAACTTTCTCTTAGGTTGTTTCTCTCCTTGGTTAGTTCCCAACCATTGCTTCTTGTCCTACTTTTCGGTGCTTTGGAAAATAGTTTGACCCCCTCGTCTTTATAGGACCCCTAACTCTAATTCTAACTTTAGCAGGGGTCACCAACCTTTTGGACCTCAGGGACACTAAATTCATAATTTTAAATCCTGCGGACCACTAATATATGCCTAATGACCGGCTGGCTGGGTGTGGCTAGGTGTTTATGGGACTGGATGGGTGTGGCCAACTCCTTGCCTCCCCACCTGGGCTCCTTAGGTCCCCAACAGGAAGCAGTTGTTGGAGCTAATCAGCCACCACGAGAAAAAGTTGGCAAAAGAACTCGGTTCAAATTGGATCTGACTGAGAAGGAGGCTCAGAAGAGGCACCTCACTGAGGACTAGGAGCATCGGCTTTCCAAGCAGAGCAAAGACCTGTGGGAGTGCAAGGCCAGGTACTGGCACCTGGAGGCTCAGTGGGCTGAGATGGTCAGCCAGTTCCAGGCTATGATGCAGTCCCACTGGAACAAGGCCCTCCGGCTCTTCGCCACCAGCGGTGCTTCTCTCTAGCCTTCACCCAAAGCCCCACACCAGGAGGCTGAAGCAGAACCCAAGTCAGACTTTCTGCCCCCCTCCAACCCACACAAAGAGACCCTGAAGGGGGAGACTCTCTGCAGCAACACAAACGTTCATTGCACGCATCCGTCCCAGGGGGCGTAGTTTGAGGACCTCTGATTTAGTGCAATATTAAAAATGCAAATAATTTTTCTGCGGACCACCAAAAATTTTTCACGGGCCACCAGTTGGTGACCACCGGATTAGAAGACCCCCATAGTCCCTTCCAACCCTATTATCCGATTTTAATGACAGCACTGGAGGCAAAAACATGGTCAAAAGGACAGAGGACGTCTGCTGTGATGGAATCACGCATCACAGTTAGAAGGAGACAGAAATTCCAGACATAGATCGGGATGATGAATTGCAAGTTAATTTTGATCAAGGTAGGGGTTTTTTTTTAACTCCGAACGCTAAACAATGGGCTTTTCATTTATTCATAATTGTGGGGCCAAATTCCATAAATACTACTTCTTTTTTTAAAATTTAAATTTTATTTTTGTTCTGGCCCCGTGCCCAGAAATAACCCCCCCTCAGACAACCAGAGGCTGAGGAACTGGCAGGCAACCAAGTGAGATGATAACAAAGGTCGGCAGCAATCTGCAGCTGCTTGCCAACGTCTTTATTAAAAGGTCTGTCACATACACACCACAGCTAAAACGCCGGGCCAATTCAACACTGGGATCCACGTATCTTTGTTTTGTTCGTCACAAAGATATGGCGACAATCCCTCACTTATATAGTCTGATAAGAGGCATGGTCCACCAGCTAATCACGACCACGTCTTTTCCTCTGCTGTGCTCTCCTGTCTCTCCGACGCTGGCGAGGGTCCAACCAAAACTCACTCCCCTCGTCCATGTCCTCCTGTGGCTGCGGGGACGAGCTTGGCTCTGGGCCTATCTCCTGCCCTTCGGTGTCCTCCGGAGGCATTGGCAGAGAGGAGAGTCCTGGAGAAGGAGGCCTTGCCAACTCCTCTCCCTCACTCTTAGAGTCCTCCCCTGCTGATGACGCAGGCTCAGGCAACGGAGCCACAACAATTTTATTTTATACATCCAACAAACCTTAAATCTATAGCGGTCTACATCACTACACGAGAAGGAAATAAACTTGTCTCGTTACATATATAGGGTAACCTACATAAGTCTATTACATATACCAAGTAACATGTTTATCATGTATATGTGGGGCAAACATCGTGGAGGATATGGCGCATATAATATTTGAACGCAGGCTGTATGAGGAAGTAAGAAAACAATATCTGTCCTCAATTATAAAGAAATTTCCCCAGTGGAATGTAAGGCATAAATTAATATTTCTATTGAAGGCAGACTCTCCTCCCCTGGTAAGGACTATCACTCGCTATCTTAAAAGGATGACAGCAATACGAGCCAGTTACATTGAAAAGAATTTCATAGATTGTAAGAAAGACGAGCTGAGTTTGAGAGGAGCTATCTCATTTGGGTTATCTAGTTTTGGAAATTTAGTTATTGAATTTCGATATTGTTAAATTTTAATGTCATAAACCATATATATTTTACACTGTTGTTTCTGTAACTGTTTGTTCCATCTTTCCCTTTTTATTTTTCTTTGAAAAGGCCTTCGGACTATTCAATAAAATACAAAGAAAGAACATGTTTATCCAATACCTCTATTTACAGCTCAATTTGACATCCAATTATACCATTGACTCCACGATATATAATAGTCTGTGTCCCCCTCGTCCTTTCAGTATCATAGTAAGCCGGTCTGATTCCGCACAGTTCATTATTTTCTGGATAACTACTTGTTCGGGTGGGCTAACATCCATCTTCCAGTATTGGGCACATGCCAATCTTGCAGCTGTTGTTATATGGAGCAGCAGGTACCATGCAGTTCTATTAATATTTACAGGTCTTATCCCTAATAAAAATACCTCAGGACACAATTGTATACACTGCCCCAACATCTCATTAAGCCGCTTCTGAATATTCTCCCAAAATTTCATTGCCTCTCGACAGGTCCACCATTGGTGAAAATATGTACCTTCTTTAACGCCACATTTCCAACAGACTGAGGGAACATTTTGGCAAGTCTGGCTGGCGGCAAATGCCATCGATACGCCATTTTATATATATTTTCTTTATATCTTATTGACCAGGTTAGTTTCAAATTCTTAGTCCAGATTTCGTTCCACCTCTCAGGCTCTAATGAATAATCTAGATTCTTCTCCCAGGTATGAATCAAAGTCTTCGCACCTTCCTCTCCTATCTCCATAGCCATAAAGAATTTATAGCACCTGGATAGCACCTTTTCATCCACCCCCAATAATATCCTATCTATTAAGGAAAAGAAAGAAACTAAATACTTTTTGACTTGGGACTTATTTTATTAATGGTTAGCTGGCAAAAACAGAAGTTAGAAACATGGAAATATAAGAAAGGGACCAATGAAAAAAAGGGAGGCTTGTTAAAACGGAAAAGCAAGTATCACTACTATTATTATGATATTACGATAGAATGAATATCAGTGTAATGAACATGATTGTAAACACGTTGATGATGATTTCCTAAAACTGTTTGTACCAGACAACATGCTGTTTAACCAAAAATAGAATTTTTATATGTTATAAAATAAAATAAAAACTTTATGGAAAAAAAGGGGGGGAAAAGAAGTGGAAATGACAAGTAAGAAACGTTGTACCTCAGTGTTTATCTTGGTAAGAACCAAGTTCAAATTTCTGAGTAATAACCTTGCCTCCAGAAAGGCGTAATAAAGTCTTAAGAAATCCCATGTACCCTACCTATCTCCTCTCCCCTCTGCTCCTCTCCCCTGCTCTCTCCTCTCCTTCCCTTCCCCTTCCCTTCCCTGCTCTCCCTTCACCTCTCCTGCTCTCTCCACTTCTCCCCTACTTCCCCCTTCCCTCCCCTCTCCTTCTCCCCTCCCTTGCTATTTCCTCTCCCCCCTCCTCTCCCCTGCTCTTTCCTCTCCTCCCCTGGTCTCTCCCCCCTTCTCCCCATCCTCTCCTCTCCCCTCTCCTCCCCCTCTCCTTTTCTGCTCTCTCCTCTCCTCCCCTGCTCTCCTCTCCTTCCTTGCTTTCCTCTCCCTCCCTTCCCGTTCTCCCCTCCCCTGCTCTCTCCTCTCTCCAGCTCTCTCCTCCCCTCCCCTCCTCTCCCCTTCCCTCTCCTTTAACCCCCTCTCCTCTGCCTTCCTGTGGTCTCCTCCACCCTCCCGTCCCCTGCTTCCTCCCACTTCCCTCCCTTCCTCTCCTCTCTTCTCTTTCCTCCCTCTCCTCTCCTCTCCCCTCCTCTTTTATTTATTTTATTTTATTTATTTTGTCAAGTACATATTAGATAATATATATAAGTATAAGCATGAATTGAATACATAAAATGAATTAAAGGGAACATTAAGACAGGGATGGTAGGAACGCCCCTTACAGACCTCTTAGGAATGGGGTGAGGTCGACAGTAGACAGTCTAAGCTTAAAGATTTGGGGCTTTGGGGACGAAACCACAGAGTCTGGTAGAGCATTCCAGGCATTGACCACTCTGTTGCTGAAGTCGTATTTTCTGCAATCGAGTTTGGAGCAGTTTACCTTGAGTTTGTATCTATTGTGTGCTCGGGTATTGTTGCGGTTGAAGCCGAAGTAGTCCTTGACAGGTAGGACATTGTGGCAGATGATTTTATGAGCTATTTTTCTTCCCTCTCCTCTCCCCAAACTTCCCCTCCCTCTTTTCCTTCCTCTCTTGCACAAGAGGTCTGGTAACATCTTAGCTTCCCATGTTTATAAAAACATCTTAAAATATTCAGTAAATTCAGGAGAGGGAATTGACCCCAGTAGTTACTGGATAGTTACTGGGTGCATGAGGAACCTACGGGATTTGTTCTCAGTTGCTATTCTGAGAATCTTTTTACTTCTCTTCTCTTGCCTTGCCTTGCCTTCCTCTGCTTTTCATAAGCTCCTTGAAGAAACAAGGAGTATTACTCTGCGTTATAGGAGTATTTCGTAAATAACATGGCTTTTTGCACCCAGCATCCCTGAGAATTTAATAGCTGACGATATTTCTACTTGATAAATTGCATTAAGAAGCATTCGGTACTGGAAAAAGGAAGAAACCCCTCTGGAAGAAGAAATAATAAGGAAGATTTTGACGTGTGCAGAAATGGACAGGCTGACACTAGAACTCAAAAACCAGAATGAGGCAGAATACTATAAAATCTGGAATAAAGGATATTATTGGTTGGAAAGGAGAAAAGGAGTTGGAACAAAAAAGATTTAGGGTTTGTAGAATGAATACTGGGTAGATTAATGTAAATAGTAAACAAATAGTAAATAGATAGTAAATGAAGACAAGGGTATATAAGAACAAAGTAGCAATGTATGTTAAATAGAAATTATATTTATTATTATGGAAAGAATATGTATGGATATGTTAAGACCAGGATGGTCACACTGTGTCCAATGTTTTTAATGTTTATTCAATAAAAAACTTTTTAATAAAACAAAAGAGGAGCATTTGGTACATTTATTTATTCATTCATTTATTCATTTATTTATTTATTAAATTTTTATACCGCCCTTCTCCTGAGGGACTCAGGGCGGTGCACAGCCATAATAAAAAGAACATATACCACAAAAATTAAAAACGATTTAAAACATATTCAGTGGTTTGGCCCTATTTTTAAAAACCCCAATACTAAAATACCCATTAAAATTCATTATTCCGTCAGACCAGCTTGTTGAAAAGTAAAGTCTTAAGGGCACGGCGAAAGGTACGTAGGTCGGGGATCCTACGTATCTCCGGGGGCAATTCGTTCCATAGGACAGGAGCCCCCACAGAGAAGGCTCTCCCCCTGGGGGTCGCCAGTCGACATAATTTGACTGACGGCACCCTGAGGAGTCCCTCTCTGTGGGAGCATACTGGCTGGTGGGAGGCTATCGGTGGCAGAAGGCGATCTTGTAAATATCCAATCCTAAGCCATGGCATGCAGCAATGTTTACTTACAGTTCTAAATTGTTGGACTTCAAAACTAGAGTCCGCATTCATGATTGAAACTGCAAAAATTGCGGTGATGAACTGTCACAGTTGGGTAGTTGTTAAATAATTGTTTAAACCCCACAATATGACCGATAGTAATATTGGTTGGGATGGTGAGACAGAGGCTAGCTATGTAATCTACTTCATAATTCTTTATTTATCAAATGTATTGACCGCCCATCATACTGCAGGGCAAGTTATATATTAGTTATATAACTAATATTAGGCAAAATTGTTTCTTTCTCATCTGCTTTGTTTTGAATTACTTCTCCCTGAAAAAGCCAGAAAACGATGCTCAGGGAAAATGACAAGTTTTGAAACTCACGGTGTGCGGAACAATTAAATCCTGGTACAATACAAGTAGTCCTTGACTTACGGTCACAATTGAGCCCTCACTTAGCACAATTGTGCTAAGTGAGACATTTATTAAGTGAGTTTTGTCCCCATTTTACGACCTTCCTTGCCACAGTCGTTAAGTGAATTATTTCAGGTGTCACGTGAGGAACCTGGCTATTAAGTGGATCTGGCCTTCCCCGATGACTTCGCGGATCATGTGACCTCAGGACGCCGCGATCGTCATTAATATGAAATGTCCGAATTTTATTCATGTGACCGCGGGGATGCTGAGACGGCCACAAAAACCGGTCATAAACCACCTTTTCCTGGGCCCGTTGTAACTTTGGACGGTCACAAAATGAATCTTAATGCATTGTAAGGCGCCCTGAGTCTTCAGAGAAGGGCGGCATATAAATCAAAGTAATAAATAAATAATAAATAAATAAACCATTGTAAGTTAGAAGACCACCTGCAATACGCTCCGAGAGGTTCCTGCGGCGTTGTTATAATAAAGAAGATAGAATAACAGAGTTTGAAGGGACCTTTGGAGATCTTCTAGTCCAACCCCCTGCTTAGGCAGGAAAGCCTCACTAGAAAATGGCGCCTTTCCTTACTTACATAGATTGAGGAACAGGGCCTCGATTTTTTCAAGATGTCCGACGAAGTCATTCTCCTTCGCGGAATCCAAAGCTCGTTGCTCTCGATGTCCGACGGGTTCCCTCCTTAGGCTCTGCATTTCGTGTTTCACATGCATCACAAAGAAGATATTCACAGCAAAGAAGAGGATAAGCAACGTAGGAAGGAAACCTGGCAACTTCCGTCCTAGCACCATTGCAGAAGCTATAAAATTCCCACCGAGGTATCTTCTCCAGATGATCAGGAAAAGAAGAGATTCCACCACCACTACGCTGAACAGAAAGAAGATACTCCTGGATATCTAAGAAGCCTGCAGTCACAATTTATAGTCCCTAGAAGCAGAGGGCGGGACTGAGCTGCTATCCCTTACATTTGTGTGCCTTCTCACACAAAAGTACAGGCAACAAAACTTCCCAGCCCATTATCTGGCTTGATCTGTTGAATTTCTATAATCACCTCCTTCACCTGACTGACTCCGGGTGGCTCAGACGCAATTCAATTGCGAAAACAAAAGAACAATTAATAAAGTAGTGAAAAGTTATAAACACAGAACAAAGATTCGGGGGAAATCTGCGCAATCATTTCGCAGGCTTCAGGTCTCTGTGGGATTCCCAGGGCCGGAGCAATTTTACATAGTTTGCAGAAGGAACGCACACTGCATGTTTTATGTCTGTCCTTGGATTTTTCATAATTCCGAAGTGAATGTCACAAATAGATACGTTTGCAAGGTGGACTCTTCTGAATTTTAAGGCTGGCTGGAGTTGTTCCGTTCCAACCCACCATTCGGCCTTGGAAAAGACATTCCTTCATTCTCTTATTCTCAACACAGGCCAGGAATGACCAAAACCTTCTTACAGTCATGGCCAAAATTTTGGGAAAAGTGTACTTTCTAAAACGAGCTAATAACACCATTTATTTATTTATTTTTGGAGTAGTACCATAAAATTATGTATCAGTGGAAAGATAATTTAATCAAGAATGTAATACAATCACTTTTATGAAGGGTTTGCTATTAGAATAGCAGTTACAGTAGAAAGAAGAAAAGTGAAACACGTAGAAAAAAAGAGATATACAAAAATGATCATCATAGAAAAAATGAGATATACAAAAATGATCCCCACGTCAGTTAATACTTCGTTGGGTAACCTTTAGCATGAATGACGGCCTTACAACGTCTTCCCATGGAGTGAACCAAATTTTTTAGTTCTGTAGGAAGAAATATCCTTCTGGGGTCTGCTCCAAGTAGGGAAAAAGACCCTGAAAACATGGAGACTGCTTGGAAAGATGGTTTAATGGTGGACAGGATCACATGGCTGAACAGAAAAGGGCAGGTACAGCGAGTCTCTGGGTTGTTATGCTCTCTCTGGCTTTGAACTTCCTGGGGTCCAGAAAGAGTATCCTGATTGGTTGTCAGACTCCCAGGGGATGGGCTGATGTAATCTTCCCAGGTGCCATTTGGTGAGTTTTCTGTCTAGATGGATCCCATTGTCTTGCAGATGAGGTCCATTGACAAAGATTGAGTTTCTGCCTCTGGCGCATTAACAAAAGGGTGGGGGCAGGAAGGTGGGAGTTGCTTTGTCTTTAAAAACATGCTTCTCCATTTCTCATACAGGGAAACATAATCTTCTGCCTTTTTAATATTTCCCAAAACATTTCATTCTTCCAGGAAAGGGGTGGGTGCTAACTTCCTACAGTTCTGCAGTTGTTATAATGTGAAACGAAGATTGAATGATGGCTTCTATTAACTGGGTTTTATTGCCGGGTCACTTCTGACTAAAAAAATTCTTTAGTTGGCTCAATTGACCTTAATTGAGTTAAGGTCTAGGCTATTCCCAGGCTATTCCAGCAGTGGAATATGATTATCTTGTAACTCCAAAAAAAAGTGATGTTATTAGCTATCAAATCTGAAAAATACACTTTTCCCAAAAGGTTTCCACAATTTTGGCCACTACTGCAGATCTTGGGTCATATCAAGCTGGATGGAAACATCATCCAGCTGAGAAGTTCCCTTCTCCTCTGAAATTCAGGTGGAAGTGCTGCCCTGTTCATCTTCTCTGCTAAATATGGGATGCTTCTCCAGGATCAAAACTAGAACCATCTACTTCACCTTCTATTCAGAATAACAGAGTTGCAAAGGACCTTAGAGATCCAGTGATGGCTAACCATTTTGCCATCGTGTGCCAAAAGTGGGGGGAGTTGGGAAGGATTGCATGTGCGCATGCCCACACACATAATTCAATGTGCCCCGTCCCCTCATGCATACGTGCGTGACACACACACACCGCTTTTGGCACGTGATGGCATGGTGGGCCAGTAGGCCCATTTTTTGCCCTCCCCAAGCTCCAGAGCTTTTCTAGGAGCCTGGGGAGGGCAAAATCTGCCTTCCCCACCCCCCCCAGAGGCCCTCCGGAGGTCCAGAAACAGCCCGTTTCCTGACTTCCAGTGGGCCCGGAAGGCCCGAAAATCAGCTGGACTGAGGTAGGGCAATGCTCGCGTGCCCACAGATATGGCTCCGGGTGCCACCTGTGGCACCCGTGCCATAGGTTCACCATCACGGTTCTAGTCAAACCTTTGTGGAAACCTTTTGGGAAAAGTGTGTTTTTAAGGTTTGATGGCTAATAACACCACTTTTTTTTTTTTTTGGTTTTTGGGTCTCTGCAGCGCTTGTGTGGGCAGTAGGGGGCTTGTGTGTGGGCCGCTCGCGTATGCGCAGGGGGCGGGGCACATGCAGGGGGCCACACACACATGTGCAGGGAGTGGGGGGCATGTGCACATTGCATTTTGGGGTTACGGGCATGCTTTGGGCACTCAGTCCAGAAAAGGTTAACCATCACTGCCAGGGGTGGGTTCTAAAGTTTTTTTACTACCGGTTCTTTGGGCGTGGCTTATTTTGTAGGCATGGTTTGGTGTGTGTATGTGGGGGAGGGGGTAATGTGACTAGGTGGACGTGGCCAACTTTTTTTTTTACTTTTAAAAGCATTTTTTTTTCTACAACCTTAAGAGGTTGCAGAAAAAAATGCTTTGAAAAGCCTCTGCCGATCAGGCAACTCAGCTGGGATCGTCAGAGGCTTTTCAAAGCCTTTTTTTAAAAACCACCTCTTCGGCTGAAGAGGTTGTAGAAAAAATGCTTTGAAAAGCCTCTGACGTTCCCAGCTGAGCTGCGGGATCGTCAGAGGCTTTTTAAAAAAAACTTTTAAAAGCATTTTTTCGGCCGAAGAGGTTGCAGAAAAAATGCTTTGAAAAGTAAAAAAAAAAAAGCCTCTGATGAGGTGGGCGGGGTAAGCGAGCGGCGACTGGGCCGGGGACCAGTACGGGGGTGTGGCCAGCCAATGTTATTACCAGTTCTCTGAACTACTACAAATTTTTACTACCGGTTCTTGCAAACCGGTGCGAACCGGGAGCAACCCACCACTGATTACTGTCCTATGCCATGTCTGACAAAGCGTTATTCACCCTCTTCTTAAAAACTTCCAGTGTTGGAGCATTCACAACTTCTGGAGGCAAGTCGTTCCACTGGTTAATTGTTCTCACTGTCAGGAAATTTCTCCTTAGTTTTAGGCTGCTTCTCTCCTTGATTAGTTTCCATCCATTAGCTTCTTATCGTGTCTTCAGGTGCTTTAAAGAATAGATTGACCTCCACTCTTTTTTGTGGCAGCCAATCAAACATGGGAAGACTGCTGTCATGTCACTCCTAGATGATGGACACTTCAGCAACCCCCATTCCAAGGGGATCAGGAGTAATCTGGGAGAGAAGGAAAGATGGGAACACAAGAAGGCAGTATTTTCCCCTTCCCTTTGTAGAGAAGCTCCAAAGAAGAGAAAAATAACTGACTTCAGGACTTAAGAGGAGCCTGGCAGGAGATGCCAGCAAACAGTTTAGAAGAAGTGGTAGCGGGACAGTTCAAAGTAAAGCGATCAAGGAAGTAGGAAAAGAGTCATGGCCATACTCAGAACAGAAAAATCATACAGGTGGAGTAAGGACAAAGAGTTTCAGTAACACACCTAGTTTTTTGGGGGGAGAGAGGGAATGGTGGTATGTAACACACCCAGTTCTGGAGGTAATTGAGATGGTAGATTAAAGATTAATCATAATTCTAGGAATTAAGGGATAACAAGAAGAACAAGGAAGGAACAGGAAGAGGAATTAAGATGTAAGAGCAAGTGGAAAACAACACTAGAAATAGAAGTAATGATAAAAATGTAAGAAATTCATACTTATTTATTTTATTAATGTATTTATTAAATTTTTATGCCACCCTTCTCCCGAAGGACTCAGGGCGGCGTATAGCCACAATAAAACAACATGAAGTACAAAATTTAAAAACAATTTAAAAACAAATTAAATATTTTGGCCCCGCAGTTAAAAACCCAAAAATTAAAATACCCAATCCAAATTCTTATTAAGCCAGTCCAGCTTATCTACCTTAGCACCAGGTTTTGTATGTATGTGTAGATTGATAGATAGATAGATAGATGATAGATAGATGATAGGAGATATCGATATATCGATATATAGATATTGATATATAGATTCAGATACAGATATAATTATATATAGATACACACATTCAGAGAGAGAGAGAGATTTTTTTTTTAAAAAATTAATTTTTTTAAAAAAAACAATCATAATCCATCCTAATCTAATTAACTATAACATCTAACATCTCCTAATGCTTTAATTCCCCAATCATCCTGCTAAATTTAATTACCTAATAACATCTTACTGGTTATGCATAACCTATCTGCAGCTTCTTATTCCAATATTTACTTTGAATATAGTCTATCCACCTTCTCCACTCCCTCAAATATTTTTCATTTGAATGATCCTTCAGATACGGCGAAATTTTTGCCATCTCTGCTAAGTCTGTTACTTTCAGTGTCCATTCTTGAACTGTAGGTAAGTCTTGTTTCTTCCAATATTGCGCCACCAGCAGTCTTGCTGCAGTTATTAGGTTCAAAATCAAATTATATTTAATTATATTTATATTTAATTATATTTAATTATATATAATTAAATTATAACTGTACAGTCCGTGACTATACCCAACAAAAACAGCTGTGGTGCAAATTTTATCCTCTTTTTAAAAATGTTTTGTTAAATCCACCAAATTTTTATCCAAAACACTTTAACCTTTTTACATGTCCACCGTATATGAAAATAAGTAGATTCCTCACAATCACAGCTCCAACATTTAGGTTGTACATTCAGATACATACAAGGTAATTTTTTAGGATCTAAGGGGATCTTTCTTAAAGGCCACGTTGGTCTGCTGTAAACCAACATATAACCTCAGCCACGATATTACTCACCGAAACCTAGATGGTCTTTTTTTTGGCAAAATGCAAGACGTTACCCCGTTGGTAACCATTCATTTGGTGATCAAAATTCGGACGCTCGACAGCCGGTTCATATTGATGACGGTCGCACTCTCCCGGGGTGGCGTGATCCCAGGGGTGAAATGCTCCTGCTTCGGACCGGATCGCGCGATCCGCTAGCAATGGCGGCGGGTGGTTCGGAGAACCGGTATCAAAAATCCCTGTGCTCCCCCCCCCCGCATGCCCAGCTGAGCGGCGCGATCATCAGAGGCTGGTTTTTTTTTTTTACTTTTAAAAGCATTTTTTCTACAACCTCTTCGGCGATTGGCTCAAGATGGCTCTTCTTGAAATCTTCCAGTGTTGTGGCCTGCCAGCGGCCTGCGTGGATTGTGGCTGATCCCAACGATGAGGAGGCTGGTGTGGGGTCATGCCAGCAGCTGGCGCAGCGGCGCTCGCATCGGGCAGCGAAGAGGCTGAAGAGGATGTGGTGCCAGAGGCCTTCAGAACCTCCAGAAACTCCTTCAAGTGGAGAGAGCGAAGTGGAGGAGCCTCTCCTCAATGCTCGAGCACGCAGGGCTGCCAAAAGGCAGGAGTGGCTACTCAGGAGGAGGAGGTCTCCTTGAGAGTAAGGTTTGAGGATAATTGGCCACTCCCTTAGCGAATTTAAGTTGCACACAGTTAGTCATTTCTTGCTGGAATCAGTAATTTTTTAATAATTAACAGTAATTATTACAGAGCATCTTGGAGATAGAGTGCCTTATCATATCTTGTTTTCTGTTTGCCGGACTTTGTTTATTCTTGGCATGTTATAAATTTGATAAGGACCATTGGCGTGTTGTCACAATCTTAGGGAATCCGGAACTGGGGCAGAACATCCTGTGATGAAGCTTCCACAACTTCTGAAGGCAACTTCCGTTCCATGGGTTGATTGTCCTCACTCTCACAATTACTTCTATTTGCACACAATTAGTAATTTCTTGCTGGAATCAATAATTTTTTAATAATTAACATTAATTATTACAGAGCATCTTGGAGATAGAGTGCCTTATCGTATCTTGTTTTCTGTTTGCTGGACTTTGTTTATTCTTGGCATGTTATAAATTTGATAAGGACCATTGGCGTGTTGTCACAATCTTAGGGAATCCGGAACTGGGGCAGAACATCCTGTGATGAAGCTTCCACAACTTCTGAAGGCAACTTCCGTTCCATGGGTTGATTGTCCTCACTCTCACAATTACTTCTATTTGCACACAATTAGTAATTTCTTGCTGGAATCAATAATTTTTTAATAATTAACATTAATTATTACAGAGCATCTTGGAGATAGAGTGCCTTATCGTATCTTGTTTTCTGTTTGCCGGACTTTGTTTATTCTTGGCATGTTATAAATTTGATAAGGACCATTGGCGTGTTGTCACAATCTTAGGGAATCCGGAACTGGGGCAGAACATCCTGTGATGAAGCTTCCACAACTTCTGAAGGCAACTTCCGTTCCATGGGTTGATTGTCCTCACTCTCACAATTACTACTATTGACTATACTTGTGCATTTGGTTTTTCTTGCCTAAATATAGAACCTTCCTTTTTTTTTTTTCCATCATTGCATTTCATTTTGTTAGATTACAGCCCTATTTGCTTCACAATGGTGGCAAGATAGGTAATAAAGGGGGAGCACATCTTATTCAACAGCAGTCTCGCTTAACCATAGAAACGTTGGGTTCCGTTGTGGTTGTAAATCGAAGACTACCTGTATATACGGCCATGGGCTCTCGTTTGACCTATGCCATGGCCGTAATGGTGACGAAGCTTCCATAGGCACTGGGTATGTCTAGTTTATGAAAAGCAGGATTAGGGGTGATATGATAACTGTTAGATCGGCGCAGGAAAGAAGAGTGACCAGCTGAGTTCAAGAACAAACATTTATTCAATGCGAACTGAACTGCCTGTGCGCTGCCGGAGCTCTCCTTATATTTGCTCCGGCAGACGCACCGCCCACTGACAGGGATTCAAAACTCCCGCCGAAAGGATCTTCAGCCAATCCCAGGCGGATGTCCTTATAAGGACATAACACTCCTCCCCCCTAGTTCTTAGTCAGTCCATCAGGGAGGTAATCGCTAAGATAAACAGGACGTCTACGTGCCCGCGTAGACCTGCGCAGTTCACAGTTCGGATGGGCACCGACATGGACGGGAGGTGTCCGCTCTGCTCCGGGCTCCAGCTCCGGTGCCGGGCTGGATCTGGCCGTAGAGGACGCTGGCTCAGTCCCAGAACCTCCGGCCGGGTCTCGGATCTCCGCCTGCTGTGGATGCTGGTCTCCCTCGTTCCTGCACGGATCCTGAGATCGCCGTTGTGGCTCTCTGCGGTGGACCGGTCCGGAACTCCTGAGCCTCGGTAGGTCCCTGGGTTTCCCTCGGTTCCCTGCTGGGCTCGAGTCGCGTCGGTCTGGGTCTGGGTGCGAGTTCGGCGGAGGTGGCTGGGCTAACCCTGGGGGTCCCCTGGTTGAGTCCGGCTTACTCCCGGGGAGTTTGGTGGATGGCCCGGGCGGCGTGTCGACCCTGTCGGGGTGGCGTAGGCCTACCTTGCAGGGGTGGTGTAAGCCCTCTTGGTACGGCTGGTTGGCTGGAGGTGATCTTGATGTTGGCAGGACGCCGGGTTGTTCGGCCATGCCGGGTTGGTGTTGGCCTACCCTGCTGGGGTGGTGGCGGCCTTCCTCGCAGGGTTGGTCTTCTGCGCGGTCGGGTGGTGGTTGCGGGGACTCCTGAAGAGTTGGCTGGAGGTCCCCGTCTCCGGGTTGTCGGGTTACCACCTCGCGGGGTTGCTGTTGGCTTCCCCTGCTGGGTTGTCCCCGGTCTACTTGGCTGTTTGCAGCTGCAGTTGAATTTGGCGCCAAGGTGCTTGTCTTCCTTGTTTGTTGGCGGCCTCCCTCGTCTGGGTGGGGTCGTCCTACTTCGCCAGGGTGGTGTTGGCCTACTCTGTCGGGGAGGTCGGGGCCTACCTCACAAGGTTGGTTTAGGCCTACCTCGTCAGGGTGGTTTAGGCCTACCTCGTCCGGCTGGTTTTCACCCACTTCCCTCCACCTTTTGCGGAGCTGGTCGAGATGACGTCTCACGATCTGTCCGTCTTCCAGCTCAACTCGGTAGGATTTGGGGCCGGTTGTGCTGTGTACTGTAGCTTTAAGCCATTTAGGCGAGCCGTGGAAATTTAAAGCGAACACGGCGTCGCCGATCGAAAATTGGCGAAGTTGACGGCTGGCAGATGCGGGAACCTCTGAAGTGTATTGCGGGTGCAGTCTATCCAGGGGTGACCGGAGTCGCCTGCCCATCAACAGTTCGGCAGGGCATTTCCGGGTGGCAGAGTGGGGTGTGATATGTTGAGTCAGGAGGAAGGTGTCAATGCGCTCCTGCCAATCCCCAGGTCCCATCTTGGCGAGAGACTCCTTGGTGAGCCTCACCATTCTTTCAGCCTGTCCATTGCCAGCCGGTCTGTAAGGGGCAGAGAGGGCATGGCGGATGCCCAGACTTGCGAGAAAAGCCTCCATGGGCACGGACGTAAGTTGAGGACCGTTGTCCGAGACTAAGACGTCAGGGAGTCCATGGGTGGCAAACAGTCGGCGGAGGGCTCTGATTGTTGCTTCCGTTGTGGTCGATGCCATGGGGACGACCTCCAGCCATTTGGAGTAGGCATCCACCACGATGAGGAGATGGTGCCCATGAATGGGGCCAGCAAAGTCAATGTGGATGCGCGACCAGGGAGAGCTGGGGGTTTCCCAGGGCGTCGGGTCTGATTGAGGGGGTGCAGGTCTTACTTCTTGGCACGGAGTACACCTGGCGACCCATTGCTCAATGTCTTTGTCCATGGCTGGCCACCAGACGTAGCTCCGTGCCAGAGCTTTCATTCGGACGATGCCCGGGTGCCCCCGATGTAAAGCGGCCAGAGTTCGTTTTTGTAGCGAGCCGGGAATCAGCACCCTGTCTCCCCATAACAAACAGCCGCGCATGGTGGACAGCTCCTCTCGCTTCCGGCTGAACGGCAGGAACTCGCTGCTGACATCTTGGGTCGGCCAGCCCCTTAAGACCCAAGCCTGGACTTTACGGAGGATGGGGTCGGCCCTCGTGTGCGTAGCGACGTCGGCAGACGTTACGGGACAGTTGCTGTCATTGTCAATGTGCAGCAGTTCGATCGTGGGCGCGGGATCCTCCACGGCCTCGGCGGATGGGCATCGGCTGAGGGCGTCGGCGTTCGCGATGGCTTTACCGGGTTGATGGACGAGGCTGTAGGAGTAGCCGGCGAGGAAAATGGCCCAACGCGTCATGCGTGGGGACATGAAGGCTGGTGTCTGCTTGTCTCCGGCAAGAAGGCCCAACAGCGGCTTGTGATCGGTGACGATGGTGAAACACCGGCCATAGAGGTATTCGTGGAAGCGCTTCACCCCTGCAACAATAGCCAATGCCTCTTTGTCCAGTTGGCTATAGTTGCGTTCCGCAGCGGACATAGTCTTAGAAAAGTAGGCAATGGGGGCTGTACAGCCGGTAGGCAGTTCGTGGCTGAGGACAGCGCCCACGCCGTAGGGTGAAGCGTCACAGGTCAGTCTGATGGGCAACGTCTCATTATATTGAATGAGCACGCTGTCGGAGGTCAGCAGGTCTTTCACAGCTCGAAAAGCAGATTCTTCCTCGCGTCCCCACCTCCAGGGAGCCGCCTTTGCCAGCAAGCGGTGGAGCGGCTCAGCAACTGTGGCTTTCTGCTGGAGGAAAATTGCGTAGAAGTTAAGCAATCCAAGGAAAGCCTGAAGCTCCGCTTTGTTTTTGGGGCTGGGAGCTTCATGGATAGCCTTAACTTTTGATTTGGTGGGGCGGATGCCAGAACTATCTATGAGATAGCCCAGGAACTCGACTTCCTGTACCCCGACGATGCACTTGTCCCTCCTGACCCTCAGGCCCTTCTCCTGAAACCGTCGTAAAACGAGTCTCAGGCGGTCAAAGAGTTGGGCCTTAGATTCACCAGAGATCAGCACATCGTCGAAGTAAGGCACCACCCCTGGAACGCCTTGGAGAAGGCGTTCCATCATAGATTGGAAAATGCCTGGGGCTGCACTGACCCCAAACTGGAGGCGGTTGCACTTAAACGCGCCTCTATGGGTGACAATCGTCTGAGCCTCCGCCGTTTCCCGATCAACTGGCAATTGCTGGTAAGCCTGGGCCAGGTCCAGTTTGGCAAAAATTTGGCCCTTGCCGAGTGAGTGCAGCAAATGTTGCACCACCGGCACAGGGTATGCGCTCTGCGGTAACGCTTTATTGATGGTCACTTTGTAGTCAGCGCAGATGCGCACAGATCCATCCTGCTTCATGGGGGTCACAATGGGAGTCTCCCATGAAGCATGATCGATGGGTTCCAGTATGCCTTGGGCTATCAGCTTATCTAGCTGAGCATCTACCTTAGCCCTTAAGGCAAATGGAACCCGGCGGGGCTTACGCCGAATAGGGGTAACCCCCTTGTCCAGATTAAAAGAAATGGGTTTCCCTGTAAAGGTCCCTAACTTACCATCGAAGACTTCTGGGAACTCTCCGATGAGCGCGTCGAGTTCCCCTGAGCTAACCTGGTGGATGCCTCCAATAGAAAGCCCCAACGGCTCGAACCACTCCACGCCCAGCAGGGTCGGGCGGCTGTGCTCCACGACTGTTATTGGAAGCTGGCCTTGGAATAGCTTGAAGGCGATGTGGAGGTTGGTTCTTCCGAGAACGCCGATGGGATTTCCGCCGAAATCCACCAGTTGGGAGTTAAGGGGTTGAAGGTGGCGCTTGCGGAGTGCCGGCTTCAGCTTCTTAATCTGGTGCCAGTCGATGATAGAGTAGACGGAGCCAGAGTCCACTTCCATGGTGCACGGCAACCCTTCTGCCAACAGTGTCACATGGAATTTTGTGGCACTGTTGTTGCTGGTGAGTCCGATGGTTGTTTGGTGTACAGCGCCGCCCTGGGAGTCATTGCGGTCGTCGCGGTTTTGCTGGTTTGAGGACCGTTTGGATGACCTCTGGGTATCGCGGCGATTTTCAAGAGTGCGGGGCTTAATCGAGTCCGGAACCGGATCAGAGGCTCTGCATGCCTCGGCGATGTGCCCCTTCTTGAGGCAGCGTCTGCAGGTTGCATCGCGCCAGCGGCAGGACTGGCGTGGATGGAGTCCCTTGCAACTGCCGCATTGAGCTGCGCGGCGGCCATCTTTTTGAATTTCCCGCCTAGATGGGCGGGAAACTTTTAAGACAGTCGATTCTCCCTCTGAATCCGTTTGTGCGGCCGAGTCATCGGACGAATCCGACGCCGGCTTGTGGATCTTGTGGATCCCACGGGACTGGCGCATCGCAGCGGCGGCGGTCTCAGAGGTCTCCGCAGCCGTGGCCTCTTCGAGGACGTCCTTCAGGGACAGGCGCTTCCTACTCAGGAACTTTTTCTGGAGGTTGGCATCTCTCATTCCGAAGACGATCCCGTCTCGTAAGGCATTGTCGACATTTTCAAATTCGCAGTTAGCTGCGATTTGTCGCAATGCCGCAACAAAGTCCTTGAGGGATTCGCCTTCCATCTGGTTCCTTTGGCGGAACGTGAAGCGGTTGGAAATGGGGGTGCCCGATGGTGCATAATGGTCTTGCAGGGCAGCCTGTAGATCCACCCAGGACATGACTTCAATGTCTCTGGGTGCGACGAGGTTGACAGCGAGCTCCAACACATCGGTGCCGCAGTTGGCGAGGAAAAGAGCCCTCTTCCTCTCGTCGTCGATATTGGTGTAGCCGTTTCCCCGGAGGAATTGGCGGAAACGGATCATATAGGAGCTCCATTTCTCCCGGCTGGGGTTGAAAGGAGCCAGCGAGGCGAACGGCGCTTGCGGCGTTGCCATCGCTCAGGCCGCGTCGAGTGACTTCAGCTCGTTAAGGCGATCGTGCCACGCGGGGATTCTTCTCTAGTCCTTCGTCGCCAGTGTTAGATCGGCGCAGGAAAGAAGAGTGACCAGCTGAGTTCAAGAACAAACATTTATTCAATGCGAACTGAACTGCCTGTGCGCTGCCGGAGCTCTCCTTATATTTGCTCCGGCAGACGCACCGCCCACTGACAGGGATTCAAAACTCCCGCCGAAAGGATCTTCAGCCAATCCCAGGCGGATGTCCTTATAAGGACATAACAATAACAGTGTCCCAATATCTATGGGGTTGCCACAAAGAAGAGGGAGTCAAGCTATTCTCCAAAGCCTCTGAGATAGGACAAGAAGCAACGGGTGGAAACTAATCAAGGAGAGAAGCAACCTCGAATTAAGGAGAAATTTCCTGACAGTGAGAACAATTAATCAGTGGAACAACTTGCCTCCAGAAGTTCTGAATTCTCCAACACTGGAAGTTTTTAAGATGATGTTGGATAACCATTTGCCTGAATTGGTGTAGGGTTTCCAGGACCTTGTCTCTTCCAACTCTGTTATTCTATTCTATTCTATTCTATTCTATTCTATTCGATTCGATTCAATTCGATTCGCTCTACTCTCTTCTCTACTTTCTACTCTACTCTCTATTCTATTTTCTACACTCTCCTCTCCTCTCCTCTCCTCTCCTCTCCTCTCCTCTCCTCTCCTCTCCTCTCCTCTCCTCTCCTCTCCTCTCCTCTCCTCTATTCTAGGCTTAGCCTTTTTACTGCATCTACACGTTGCTCTTTGAGGTTCTCCATAAGATGACCTGGCCCCTACCCGGGAAGGATGACACCCGATATGTAGGACAAATTGTGATAGTTTAACCAGGCATTTTACAGATCAAAGCAATGGCATTTGCTCAGAACTGGAAGCCAACTGGGACGAGTCCAAGGGAACGGCTGGGGTGATTTCTGACTGATGCTATTACCTGGGGCATGTTTGAGCACTGGGAAGTACTTGGAAACATGTCTTCTGTGAGTCATCTTTGCCGCATGTGAGCTTCACACGGCCCCACCTGGCCAGAATCACTTTACAGGGAGAGGATGCCTGAGTAGATCCAGGAGATAATAATGCCTGTGTGAGAAGTGAATGCTAATGGACATTGACCATGATTGTCTGTTCCTTGAATGAGGATTTTGGGCTGCTCTGTTAGATGATCCATTGGTTTTGTCTTTGGAAATTCTCCTTGTTTTTAATTAATATTTTTATTCAACATTTTAAACCTTTAAAATCACAATTACACTACTACAGCTTTCCGGTTATCGGAATTTTTTCTTAATTTCAACTTATCCCATAGGTCTATTGTTTTATACATATACATTCTTATTTCATCGTTACTTGTTTGTATAATACATACGATATTTACATGTCTGCTCCGCTCTAAATATATATTTTTTTCATTTTATTATCTTTCCTATACATTCACTATACATTGATTTTAGACTTAAATAACAGATGGTTAATGGGACTTTGCAGATCATTTAATCCAACCCCTTGCCTAAGTAGGACCCTATATCTGCCTCTACTTAGGATTGAACTCACAACCTCCTGATTGTGAGGCAAGAGTAGCTCCATCTCTAGCTAATTATACCACCTGTTCCATGTCTCATAATACACTGTTTCCTCCCTGTCCCTTAATTCCATCGTTAATGTGTCCATTTCTGCGCATTCTAGAATCTTTTTTATGATCATTGTTTTTGATGGAGTCTTGCTTCCAATTTGGGGCGAATATAATTCTGACTGCAGTGATTATACGGAGCATGATGTACTGAATTTCTTTACTTATATTTCTTTTTATTATACCCAAAAAAGAATAACTCTGGCTTCATATCAATCTTTGGTTCAATAATTTCCGCCAACCATTTTTTTTAAAAAAATTGTCCAATATTCCCTAGCTTTGGGACATGTCCACCACAAATGGTAGTAGGTCCCTTGTTGGTGGTTACATTTCCAACAATTTGGAAATAAATACATTAGGGTAAACCATTGCTTCCATAGTTGATATCCATCTAGGAATTTTTGCATAGAAATGTCTTTTCATTTTCATCTGGATCTCTAATAAGGCGTCTCTCACCTGGTGTCTCTGAAAATATTTATGGGCCGTATTCTTTCCCTCCCAGTTAAAGGCATGCCAGATCATGTCCTTCTATCATTAAAATTCTTCTATTTTTTAAAATTATCCACTCTTTAAGCCATGTTACAGTTGCCACCTGATAATAAAGTTCCCAATCTGGAAAACCAAAGCCTCCTTAAATTCTGGAATCCTGTAGGAGTTTTAATTTAATTCTAGCATTTTTCCCCAGCCAAATAAATTTTAGAGTTATTTTATTTAATTCTACAAAAAACGTTTTCCCTAATTTTATAGGTACAGTCTGGAATAGGTATAGAATTTTTAGCAGAATGTTCATTTTATGGTCGCAATTCTTCCGACCAGAGATAATTGTAGTTTCACCAATTCTCCAAGTTCTTTTGAATTTGTTGTAATAGTTTTGAGTAATTATCTTCTTTTACGGAGGAAACTTTTGCTGTCAACCAGATTCCAAGGTAGTTTACTTTTTTCACTAGTTGAATTTCCAATATCCTCTCTAGTTCCTCATTTTGGCCTTGTGTAAGATTTTTGGTTATTCCTAAATTGGTCTAGGAATTTCGGACATACCATAGAATTGGATAAATGGGAAAAATTGTGGGAGAAAAATTATAAATTGACCATGGCAGTATCATACAAATGTGGTGTTAATGTTTTATCTCAGAGATCGGCAAACCGTCCTGAGTAAACAATATCAACACATGGCCTTAATCTTATCAGGACAGTAAGACAGGATATCTGGCAGAAACCCTAAACCTTATCTCAAATAGGCAAGACCCTGAGCATTGTCTGTTACAGGAAAAAACATGAAGACCCTCATGTAGGCATTGTTTGTTACAGGAAACATGAGGGGGACACGAGGTGTCCACGTGAAAATCATGAGCTTTCTTTAGCCAATGAGAACAAGTAAATGTTTGCCATGAGAGTTCTAAAATGACAATAAAAGGGAGCCTTCTGGATGGAGTCATGGTGCAAGGTGCCTTGTGCCTTGTGCCTTCACCAAGGTACCTTTCACCAAGGTGCCTTATCACCAAGGTGCCCTCTCACCAAGGAGCCTTCCCATGAACCATCATTCCTGCCTACGCGTCTTTATTCATTGAAGCAACATCTGGTGACCCCGACGTGATACCTCCTATGCTTACTCGGCCGGATGAGCCCAGGTGCACCTCAGCGAACTTCGCTCCCAAAGATTCGTGAGTATGGGGGGGGATATCTCAGTTCCGCAGAAGCTTCATGCACAAGAACTGAGAAAAATACTTAAAAATAATGGAATGGCAGGAATTAAGTTAAGTGAATTAGAACAGTTAGTACATGAAATAGGCTGTCAATGCCCATGGTACCCAGAAGACGGAACCTTGGACTTGCAGGATTGGATTAAAATTGGAATTCACTTACACTCACCACCACGAGCAAAGATAAAGCATTTGTTGCTGTGGCAGAAGTGTAAAGAAGCAATAGAGGTTATGGGGACTTTTAAACTCAAGGCAACCTCCCCATCTCTCTCTCTGTCTTCTGATCAGGGGTCTGCTCCCCCTCCCTATTCTCAGCTATTTTCTGCAACGCAGTCAGAAAGTAGTTCCTCGACAGCTTTACAGGAGAAGTTTTCAGCTGTCAGAGCAGGGTTTCAGGAAGAAGAGCAACAATTTCTTACTGGGGTAGAAATTGTAGAAAGTTTCCAGGCTTTTCCTGTCATACAGACAATTAATCCCCAGGGACAAGCTCAATATAAGTGGAATCCTTTGCCATGTAAAGTTTTGAAAGAGCAGAGGAAAGGCATCATAGAGAAAGATTTGTGTTCCACCTATACTATGCTAAAGATAATGGAGATTAGCTCCCAGACTGATCCATTAT